>PVHY01011009.1:0-49633 GCA_004024945.1 Uropsilus gracilis | reverse complement strand
CTGTGCCAATTACTGACCAATCTGAGGCATTTGATTTAAACTGCCTCCCCACTCCTGTCCTAAGTGGAACTAATGATAGTGCTAAGGTAAGCAGGGCCTTCTGAGAATTAAATGAATCAGCATAGAGGTTCCCAGTCCCTGGTATATAGTAAGTACTATGTAAGTGTCTGATTGCTGCCTTCTGTGTTTATTTAATAAATCGAAATACTTCAAGTGTTGGAATGGAATAAAATTTAGTTGGCTATCTCTTGGAAAATCTTATTGTAAGAGTTAAACCCAGCTGAGTCCACAAAGAATGGGAGAGCTACATTTAAAGGGGCCGACCATACTGTTATCCTTCCCTCTTTAAAAAAATTTGGCCCTTGAAGAGGGTGTGGGTTTAGTGAAACTTTACACATCTCTTATGGAAATTATACAAATCATTAATTCAATGAAAAAAATTTTTTAAGTTGGCACAGTTATTAACTGAAATATAAGTAAAATATCATCATCTATCATTTTCCTATTAAGAAGCATTTAGAAATGTTTCAAGAGGCATTTCCCTCCTGTCTCTTAGCTTTACAGTTATTTGTTTCACTTAATCGAAAAAGCAGAATTCAAGACTGTTTGTGGTGCAGAAATTGCATGCAAGTGGAAAGGACTTCAGCGGCCCTGGGCACATCTATATTGGACATGTCTATACTGGATGCTTCTAACAGCAGAGACAGAAGGCTGACAGTACCTGTGCAGCCCTGACAGGCTCTCATGTGCATGGAGCCACTAGACCTAAGTATGTGCTAGGTCCACTCACCGATACTTCCAACCTGAAATTGCCATGTTTTAGACTTTGACTCCTGGAGGGAAAACTGTGTAAGCCTCAATTTTTATTTTCTATTCTAGTCATGTTAGATGATATTTCAATATTTCTGAACAAAGCCTCCATTTTATTACTAAATTATTTTGAGAGTTATTTATATCTCCAAGTGGCACATTCTGAGATGAAGAGTGCAAGACTTTCTAGTGAGGAGCTACTCTGCAGATAAATACATTTTAATAGGTGAGTCCATAAAACTATTTTAATAAACCATTATTTCAAACCAAGGGGGAGAAGGGAACTAAATCAACTAGAAACAATAACCCTTTCTGAGCAACAACGAGAAATGAGATGGTAGATATTTCCATTTCATTGACTGATTATTGTATTTGGTTTCGTAATCAAGCAAGGGACAGCCCAGACTGAATCAGGGCTTATTTCCACTCTAGATTTTGGCAGTTTAGTTAAAAGCTGGTTGAGCAGGTGTGAGTTAGCCCAGTGGGAGAACAGACTGAGAGCGGTTCTGCACTCTGGAACCTCCCTTTTTCCAGCAAGGGCACATTTCCCTCCACCCCAGTTACAAAGATGCCTGGATGTTTCCATTTCAGGATCCCCTCAGCCAGAAAGCAGACTTCTAAAATACAGCCCCAGAACCCAGACCCTGGTTGCAGACACTCTGAACACCACTCACCCCCACCCCCAGCCCCCGGAAGTGCAGGCAAAACCTCCGATATGAGCGGATAGTCCTCTGGTGGCTGTGTCACACTGTATGGCAAAAGAGAGTCCACAGAGGTATTTTTAATGAGTTCTAATTTCATGGACTTTTCCTCACTCAAAAGGGAGATTGTCCTAGATGAACAGGGCCCAAGGTCAAAGACACAAAGAGAGACAAGTGTGAGTGAGGCTACACCCTCTGACTTCCAAGAAGCACATGCCATGTTGCCAGGGAGGGACACATGGAACAGTGAGTGAGCTCTAGGAACTGAAAACAGCCCAGCTCACAGTAAGCAAGAAAATCACACCTCACCTGCAAAACACAAAACTCTGCTCACAACAGTGAGCTTGGAGAGGAAGTCAATTCGTGCATGATATCATCAGACCTCTCTAGGTCCTTCAATTTTTTATAATGATACAGGCTACCCAACAGACTGCTATCCAGCAGATGAAGCATTCTCCTGTAACTAAACAAAATCCTAGTGATTCACTTACTCCATGTCTTTCAGTATGCATGAGCTCACCTACTATTTGCAAATTCCATTCTATTAGCTGTTAATGTTGACGTTGAATTAGATCATCCACTACTGAAAAGTAGAAAACATATGTTTCACCTCCTTTCCATATCTCACCGTGGAGAGTCATTAAAATATTTGTCATTTGACTTTAGAACTTAAAAACGATTGATTTAAAATAAACATGGGAGTTCTTAATGTGAGGATGATGTTACACGTGGTCATATCAGTTTGCCTTTTCCAGATCCCATGCTTAAAAGCTAGTAATTGTAGTAATTGCCATAGCAAAATACAAAATTCAAGTTTATTCAAAGTGTTTATTATCTTTTGGGGTTTTTTTTTTTCTTTTTGTCTACTAGTTACACTCCTTTGGAATTGGAAGAATGTTGCATAGTTTTCACTTTAACTTGATTTCTGTAAGTTATCAATTTGATGTTAATTCATGCCAAACGCTGTTGAGTCGACCAGGTACATAAAATATACCCTTATCTTTTACATCCTTCCATGTAAAAGATGCTCTCTCCTTGACCCATTCCTCAGGTGTGTCTCTCACATATGTGAGATCTATTGCATATAATTTACTGCAAATTGACTTCATGCTTAGCAATTAAGGTATTTGTAGGGTGAACTGATCCATGCCAATGCACCACTGATATTTTAACAGGAGCCCATTAGAGAAAAAAATGTTAATAACAATAATAGTTACGTGTATTGCAGGCTACATCCCAGCCATGTAAAATCCTAACAACCCTGCAAGGAAGATATAATCTCCATCTCTCTAGATGGGCAATTGAAGGTCAGAGAATTCAAATTTCTTGCTGAAGGCTTTAGGCATATTTTTCCCATTTAATATCTTTACTTTTAATGACTATGTTATGCTACCGGCACAACTCTCTCACTTTATTGTCTGAACTTTTAAACAGTTATTTGAGTAAGTACATTGAGTACATTAGCCTAAGAGGATTCTGGATAGGCAACAGATAAAACAGATAACATGGACTGTATTCTCCATGGTAAGATTTCTTGCAAGGTGCACCACTGATATTTGAACCATAGCTTGCGAAAAGGTTAGCTTATTTAATTTGGGGGAGAGAAATATTATAATAGATGAGATTAAAAATATCTACCAGACTTTAGGGGACACTGAATCACAATCAGTAAAGAAAAATTGAAATCAGGTGCAAAAAAGGGACAGAAGCCTCCAGTCAACAAGCCAAAGGAGAAAAAAAAAAAACTTTTAAAATGTGGCTTCTGCCACCCAGATTATTTCAGATTCTTACCACCTGCACATAGCAGTTGCGAGTCAAAGGTAATTTGAACAACAGGGTTTTATTTACAAGGGAAATTAACCAGGAAAACAAAAAGTCCTTAAAGGCACAAGTGGCCAGTTATCTCACCCCAGTCACCATTTTTAGTCCCAAATGTCCCAAAGACACATGTCCAAGATAGTGTCCCTTTTGCCCCCTCCAAACCTGAGCCAGTCACTCTGCAAAGTCTCGTTTTTCCCCAATCTCCAGGTACTTGCTTTCCATGCAACCTTGCTACAGCACCACACTCTCCTACCAGCTACTCTTTTGCTGATCATTTTTCTACCATGGCTCCTTGCCACCACCAGCTCACTCTTCCAGGGGACTTCTGCCCAATTTGGCCACTTGGGCTCTTCTTTATCTACCCACCATTCTCCTGTCTCTACTTCCCAATAGTCTGTGTCTCCCCCAGTCTCTGCCCCCTTTGGGGGGGGGGTGGAGGAAAGGGAGAGGACCCACACCCCCTCCTGAAAAACAAAGGCTCTAATTTCCTCTCACACACCCTCCTGGTGATTGACAGAGGCTTGGAAACAATAGCCCCTGGGTGCTAGCTTCGCACATTCACTAAGGCTGCTCAAGACTTGCATCATCAAAAAATGGGGAGAAGAACTAAAAAGACACTTTTCCAAAGAGGAAATACAAATGGCCAACAAGCACATGAAAAACTGCTCAACTTCGCTAGTAATAAGAGAAATGCAAATCAAAACAACAATGAAATACCACCTTACACCGGTAAGAATGGCCCACATCCAAAGAACAGACAACAAGAATTGCTGGTGAGGATGTGGAGAGAAAGGAACACTACTACACTGTTGGTGGGAATGTAAACTAGTCCAGCCACTATGGAAAGCTGTATGGAGGACCTGCAAACTAATGAAAATGGAACTACCATTTGACCCAGCAATTGCTCTCTTGGGAATCTAAACAAAAGAGACCTATATGTGGGTACAAAGGAACACCTGCGCTCGGATGTTTACTGCAGCACAATTTATAATTGCAAGGACATGGAAGCAACCTAAATGCCCCAAAACAGATGACTGGATGAAAAAAATGTGGTACATATACACAATGGAATATTACTCATCAATTAAAAATGACAAATTTGATGAATTTACGGAAACCTGGATGTACCTAGAAGAAATCATTCTAGCAGAAACGAGCCAGACAGAAAGGGACAGAAACCAAATGGTTTCACTAATACATGGTCAACCAAATGAAACTGCACAAGGGGAGAATGGGGACCAGCGGGTGGGAAGGGGAGGTGGTGGGTGACCCCCAGGGACTGAAATGATGTGAAATATATATAAATAAATAAATTTTTTTTAATTTTTCAAAAAAAAAAAAGACTTGCATTAAAGTTAAAGAAGTACAGTACGTACTCTTACCCAGTTAGGCCCTCTGTGTTTTTCAGACACAGCTAATGGCAATGCCTAAATTTTAACAATGCCCATGTTAGGGTCACAGCTTCAGAATCAGTATAGTATAATTGCACTTGAACACCATTTCTGCCCTATCTACCCCTCCCTCATCCACTGGTGGCATTGAAAGCCCACACCACATATGTTTTACTCCATTTCTCTGCTTGGTCTATGTATCAGAAAATTCCTGCATTGACTGTGGGCCTGCAGATAGTTTCCAGTTGGTCAGTATGTCTGCATGCAGTTGGGTCTGTACAGAGCTCTAGATCACTAAAGTTGACAGATATGCTCCCTTATTTCAGATCATGATGAATTTCTCCCCTTGGGTGAACCATGAACTGAGAATGTGACAGTTGGCCATGCATGTCCCACCATCCCATTCCTATACACACAAATGGGATCACCTGAATCAAACTGCCATCTCTGAAACATGGACCATTCATTCTAAACTCATCTTCAATTACACCTCTGCCCACCCCACCACCCCTGCACATGAAGGCACCAGGAGAATTATATTCTGATGATATTTTATTTACATGTGAGAGTCACATGTTCATCAAAGCAGCAGTGCTACTTGGGTCCAGTGCCCTGGGTCACTGCTGAGACAGTCAGCTGGGCACAACCTCCACATAACGAATTATGGCAGACTTCCCCAAACTGGGCCTTCTTCCAGTCCTCAAGGCACCCTGTGTCAGGGGCTTGCAGGTTGAAATAATACACTGAGAGACACATATTTCTGGCCCTGTCTAAGTGCTCAGCCCCACTATGCAGAGCAAAGGCTTCATGACTCTGACTGAGGCAGTGGAAGGAAAGGAAGGGGTGGATGTAGGGACACTGGAGGAGAAAGAACCCATAATTTGGGAAAGTTCAAATAGGTGGGTGAAGGCAGCAGAAAATAGATGTGTCTCTTAGGGTTTTCCAAGGTTATCAGTTCCAAAGGTTATGGGTTATCAGAAAAAGATAACGTGTTTGATATAAAAAGGAAAGGATAGAAGAGCAGACCTGATTTCTGGTTTTTAGCTTAGTATCTGATTTATAGTAGGAATACAACTGAAAAAAAAGAAATGTTTAAAACAGCCATTTTTATATCTTGCAAATGCCAAACAAAACAGAAAGGGCAAGTTATTCAGAGTTCTTGGGGAAAAGGATTTGAAAAGAGCATGCCAGAGGATTTACATTATCAGAGTGGAGACTGTCTATCACCTACCAGAACTTGCTGGGTTTCTTTTCACTTAGCAAAAATTGATAATTTAAGGACTAACAATTCCATAGCCTAACGACATATATTTTAATTAACTTAGGTGAATTTTAAGTGACAAGTGGATTCAAGGTTTTCATGTAGAAATATCATCTTATTTTTTAAAAACTAAAGATTTAATTTTCATTGTAAATTAACTCATGATGTATACATCTGGCAGGACAGAACTATAACATAATAAATACAGCACTGTGGTTGAATAAAAATAAATAAAATAATTATCTTTTATTATGGTTCATTCAGTACCTCCAGTACTTTATAATAAAGAATACACATTGGTAGGGCACATTCTTTCCTAACAGAATTTTTAATAGATGTTTGCTGGTTCTAAACCAAACCTAAAGTGAATAATGGTAAACTCTAATGGTGAAGAAGATTTAGCTCAGTAATAACACTAATTGCAACAGCTTTCTAGAGACATTGCTATGTTTGTTGCTAATGAAACTCTGGTGTTCAAAATACTAAAAGATTTTTGAAAAAGTTCCCTCCTTAGTTTTCATAAGTTCCCTGAGTTTACTCATAAATTAGCAAAGGTTATTTCTTCACAAGTTTATGGAGTAAAAACCTTCTGGGTTTTTCTTCATGGCTGGCTATGTCCAGGGGCATATTTTAAAAATGTAACAATTGCCATAGGAGAGCAACCTAAAGTCTCAAATGTTTCCTGCCAGGAATTTTTAAATCTCACCAGCTAAGTCAGGCTACAGAACAAATTGGAGAGGGGAAGCTCTCTAGGGGGTCAATTACCTCAGCTCTTCTCAAGACTCTAATATGGTCAGTAATTCAATAACATTCATCTATGGCTTATGAATTCTTAGATGCAGCCAAAGAAATGGATGCAAAATGATGAGACCTTTTCACAAAAGGCACCAGTGAGCTCCAGTATGATGACCTGTGGCCTTGCTTTTCTCCTCTCCCCTTCTTCCTGTCATTCTGGCCACAGAGTCAACCCATCTTTGCAGAAATGTTTTCCATCCCAGGATTCAACTAAGCGGTAACCTGGTGAACATTTGTTTAAATATTCTGAAAATAACCTGAAGAGCACATTGAAAAACTGTGATCATCCTTTGTTTTTTTCCATCAAGGTCCTCTTTCTGTATGGCAAGTGACAAATAACTTCAGCCTAGAATGTATATCAGGAAACATTTCCGCAACGCAGCAATAAGAATTCTGCTTTATATTGTGAGGGACAAGTGATCAATCTCTACTCTAAGGCAAATGGGTGCGGCAGGGGTAGGTATCTGAGCAGGAAATAAAAAAGTATCAACAATCTCAGAGTGATGAAGAAGAATACTATATGAAACCCTCGATTCTGGATTTTCTTGTTCTAGCCAACAATAAGAACTGTCCTATGTAGAATATAAAGAAACAATGCAAGCAAACAAAACAATACAAAAACAACCCTTAGGATAGTTTACCAAATGGGAAAGGGTACTCCCAAGTGGTATACTTAGTACAACAGGTGGGGACTGAGCTTAATTGTCCGGTGGTAGAAGGAAGCTAAATAGTTGGTAGGGTTCATAATAGTATATACAGCAGTATACCTGAAATGTATATATTCTCATAAACCAATTTCTGAAAATGTACTTTAAAAAAATAAAATATAGGATTGAAATCGAATATGTGACCTTAGAACGTATACTTCATGAGCTTTGCATCAGAAATATTTAACTCAAAGACTACTATGCCATGAACCTTTGAAAAATATTACATACATATATGTATATGTGTCTATTATATATACATTAAAATATAAAATAGATTTAAATATCCTTCTTAGAGAGATTGAAAAAGAGAACAAAAACAAAGAAACATAAAAGTTCTTACAAATATTCGTTCAGAAAGAAAGCAGCTACATATGAATAACATGTTATACTTTCTGGACTCTAAGCCCATTTATCTCAACACAAAAGTAAAAGTCACCCATTGGACTTGATCTCCCCTTGCTCTTTATGACATTCAGGACAGAACAAATCTAGTATCTACTCTTTGTTTGCTGCCATTATCGCTTTTTGGTTACTCTGTGACTCTTGTTACCCCTCACATAAATGAATGAACTCATCTGCTAAATACTGACTTCTGTCTTAGCAGGTGGGAATATATCCCCTCTCCTTCATCATCCCCATCCTTGATAGCACCATGAATTTTAACTTTACAAAATGTGAAACTAATCAAAGGCACAGAACACACAATATGAAGATGACCCCTTGGGGATTCTGCATAAAATACTTAGTCCTTCACTTCAGATCCAGGACTTTTCATTTGTGACTACTTCTTTGCCATTACCTGCAGCCACTCCTCACTTTGGCCTCCAGCCAGTCCTTCTGGACTGTTTGGGTGCATTTGAATGCTTCAGGTTTTTACGAGGGTCAATTCAGCTGGATGTACCACTTCTTGCATTTCCCTGCTGACTCTCCTATACATCCTTCTATTCATACTTCAAGCAATAGCTTTCTCTGATACTCTGCCTATCGCCACCCCAAATGCCTGCATTGCTCTCTCTCATCATGTATCTCACACTGTGCTGGGATTTTCTAAGGAAATGGCAGAGTTTTATTGCAAGTCCAAGGTGAACTAGGTAGAGGCAGCACCCTGCCCACAGTAATACCACCCTCCACCCCCGGAGCCCCCCAACATTAGTATGCATTTTGTTTTAAAGGAAAGCAAAGCCTTAGGTATAGCATAGAATCACAATAGCATTCTGTGTCTGGGTGTCAAAACTTCCATTCTCAATTGTTAGGAAGAAGTTAGTGATTCCAACCAATGCAACCTTTTAAAACCACTGATGCTGAAGACATGTGTAATGATAGGGAGCACCCTGTGCAGCCTGCTAAGTAATTGTTGAGTGAATAAATGAATAAAATGAGCAGAGTAAGATGAAACCCTGAGAAGTCTCGGAAATTACAAGGGTGAGGAAAGCTTTCATAGACTGAATGAATAATAGTCCAACCAGGGAAAAGTAATTGTTGATATGAAACAATTGTCTGAATGAATCTAAATACATGTAGAGAATGGGAATAATATTTCCTGAGGAATCTTTATGACATACTTAGCAAGTATTTCTTCCTTTTTGGCATATAATCATATCATCATCATCATTTTCAGGTGCCAACTGAAAAATAACCAGAGTCCCCAAATAGGCATGTACAGGGTTCATTTACTAGGGACAGACTCACCTAGCATAATTCAGGGGGATAAATTTCCAAACTATCAATTCTCAGTCCTAGGGAAAATATTAAAAACTCATCTGACATCAACTCCAGTAATATTTCTGGTCATTTGATATTTAAAGACTATGGCAGGAAATGCATAGGCTACAAATAAATTAGAACAGTACCACATCAGGCATCCAGACTCAAGTTGAGTACATGGCATGGTTTGGTTTTTATTAGGGTTACTTTAAAGCACGTCTTTCTTTCATCCCCATCCTGAATGGCAGGGATTATGAGTTTACTCTATTACTCAGAGTAGAACAAGAAAATCACATGTCACTGGCTTAGTGATTGAGCAGAAGGATGGATAATTCCCTGGCCCACCCCACTCACCCTCAAGAATCTGGAAACTCCAGGGTAACTGTGATACTTGTTTTTCTATTCATCACATAGAAAGCTCACTCGAAAAATAAAGGCCTTGAAATGGCAAGTGAAGAGACAAACAGGAAGTGACTGTATCTAGTGGTTTTTAGAAAGATGTATGCTTAAAAGCTGTTGCACACACAGTACACAAGCTGATCACAACTCTCATTTCAAACCACTCCACTAACATGCTACATGCCATCCAGAACCATCAACCGTATCTTTTAATTTTAAAAAAGCTCATTCTAAGAGATACACTAAATGTCAAGGCCAGAATTAGCCATTGGTTTGTGATATTTCACCTGTTGAAATGTATAATTAAGCACATTCATTTTCAACACTATCCAATTTGTTTTGAGCAAATAAATATAAAACTAAAAAGGTATACCTTGCAGAAGGCTGCCCTTAGTGCAGTTACATAAGTCTACCTTAAAATTTTTATTGTACAAATTAAAACAAATCTACTTTAGAGCCAATTAATTAATGCTCTATGAAACCATATTCTTTTCATAGTTTAGACTTGTGTGATTGGGAAGAATCCGGGAAAGCCGCTCATCGATACTGTTCTTTCAAAGGTATTATTAAAATGATAATCTCATCGCTTTGTTCGACAGAGCAAATATGCAGAGGTGTAGTGTAGTAAGAAGGAAATATTAAGAGCCTGAAGCACAATATCAAGGGTGCTGGACTAGATAATAGGGCTCACTGGTCAAAAAAGCAGGAAGCACAAAGCCTCTGAATGTCTCTGATATTTTTCTTTTTTAAAAAGAGTTGGGACTAATGAGGCACACCATTTAAACCATATCAGATCTCAGAGAGCAGTCGTATCTACTCTCTGGGAGACTGACTCAAGTGATACTGGTGCTGGTTTAGCAAGGGAAACTTCCCATTCCAAGTGGCTAATCTGAAGCAATTTCTTTTTCATTTTGATCTTCATTAAACAGGGAGCTTTCTCTGATGGAGAGGAACAAAATGTGGAGGAATACTAGTTCATTTTTCTTGGGATGCTAAGATTTTTCTCAAATATCAAAGATATTACTACTAAAGAAGAAGAAGAGATAAAACTCTAGGACATGAGAAGAAATCAAAACCAGGACCAAGACGGGAGTGATAGGGGAAGCTAGGAAGTTCTCCCGTAAATAGTGACTTGTGCGTTCTTAGAAGACACTCGGCTTGTGATTACAAGTGAAACGTGCATTTTCAGCTGCCCCTCCGAGGCCATAGACCTGGAGTTCAGGAGTGGCATGAGAGTGAGGATGATGGGTGTGCTGCTGAGGGCAGAGACGAGACACTCTGTAACTGACAAGACCAATTGATGAGGAAGCTGATTTCCTGGAGGGTGACAGATGCGTTTCTGAGATCTGTCAGATGTGGCAATCTCTACCCACCACCTCTGATTCATGTTTGAACAAATGATACTGCTAGGAAAGACATAGAACTATCTTTGAGTGTTATAAATTCTGGAGCAAGAAAGGGAAGGGTGTGAGACACTTTAAATATCTCCTTCTCCAAAAGTAGGACAATGACATGGAACATTTCATGACACTGACATTTGTAAGTGGCTTAAGATACTGTGATCTTAGAAAACTGCAAGAATCTTAAGATGGTCATATGTTACTGGAAGCAGATACCAGTAGACTAAGAGAATTTAAAAATAAATCAGTGAACCACCAATTGTTTCCCCCAAAAAGAATAATTTTAAATAAAAGCACATCACTCCATGGACTACTAGGAACCATTAAAAAAGACAAACATAAAGATGATTTAGCCAGGAGGAGAATGCACTGGAGAGGATGGAAAAGCATGCATGAGAGAAAAGACTGGTTGTGAACAGATGCTGTGGTGAGATTGAGTGAAATAATGTATGGCAAACATCTGCCCCAGTTCCCGATGCTAGGAGGGCATTCAACAGACTAGACAAATTTTAAACTGAATCTAGAGAAATTATTAGAATGATGATTGTGTGTGTGTCTTAACTTATGTTTTGTCTACTTGCTTTTGGCTCGACATAGAAGGCAACTCAGGGAGAAAAAGAAAAATCTGTGGGTCCCTGGAATTTACAGATCAGAAATGAGAAACCGTCCAAGACAACAAGCAACCTCCCCTTTTGGGAAGGGGACACAAGGACACAGGACAAGGTGACAGAAAGGAGGTCATTATAGGAGTAAAAGAGTCGTCTTTGTGATAACAGCTTTGGGAAGGTTGTTGATAAAGAGGCAATTTTGATAAAATTATTATCCTATATATCTCTAAGTCTTGCTGGAAGGAGGATTTAGAACAGAATAATGCATGTGAAGGAAATGACTTGTGTCAAAGATATGGAACTCGTGGAATTATGAGAAGGCATTTGCTTGTTGTATTAAGATGTGTTTCTCTAGGGGATGTCAGCAACTCTTGGGTAGAGGACACTACAGAGGACTGAGTGTAGAGAAAAGGAAACTAACAAAGGAGGAGTGAGGTAGTGGTAGCACCCCTGCACCAGGCAGTGGGAGTTAATGGATGAACAGAGCCATGCCTTGGGGAATGGATTCAATAGGAAAACGTCATCACTCACTGGGTAATTTTCTATCATTCAAAGCATTATGTCTGCTATTGAACTTTCAAAAATTCTATCAAACCCCAGGAGCAAAGTCACTTTATACAGGCAGTTTTGAGAGAGAACACACTTATTATGGAGTGAATTGTGTCACCTCCCCTTCCCAAATTCATATACGGAAGCTATATATATGACTTACTTGAATATAGGTCTTTGCAGTAGCATGATTTGTATGTGTGACTTATGTATTTGGTCATTCAGATGACCAAATAAATACTTTTCACATACAAATTTGGTCTTCATCCATGTTTCCTTGTTGACAGCTCCCACAAGGTTTGGATTTCCTAAGTGATAAAGGTGTCTCTTGCTATGTTCATAATGTAACCTTTTTAGAAACATACGGAGGGGGGTTGTTTGCCAGGGGACCAACCATGTAATTAGAAGGTTGGAACTTCCAGACTCCTACCCCCCCCACACACACACATACCTGCCCACAACCCTCAGACCCCTGCCTCCAAACTCCAAGGAGAGGGGAGTCACATTATCAGTGAGTTAATTACTGATGCCCACCTAAAGAAGCCTCCATGACAACTGTAAAGGAGTGGCTTCAGACAGCTTCCAGGTTGGTGAGTGCATGAAGATTTGGGGGAGAATAGCACTCCCCCAAAGAAGCATGGAAGAATCATGTAAGTTCCATGCCTTTTCCATCTTTTCCAGCTGGCTGTTCTTGTAATAAATCAGTAATCTAGTGAGTAAATGGGTTGAATTTTTTTAATTCCAGGGAAGAAAATCAAACCTGAGAAGAGTGACCACTGACTTGTAGCCAGTGGTGCAGAAGCACGGGTGCTTCTGATTATGCTGAACTAGAAGGCAATCTGGAAAGACTGAGCTTGTCTCACTCAGGTAGGCAGACAGCATCAGAATTCAGTGGAACTGAGTTAAATTTTCAGAATGGTGCTGATGTGTGAGAACTGCTTTTTGGTGTGGGGAAGCCTCCAATTACCTCCATTGGGAAGTGGTCTCAGTGGACCAACAGACCTTTAAGAAGGGAATTAAAGATAAATGAGATCTTAAGAGGAGGGTCCTCACAGGCTAAGAAGGGAGTCCAGAGACAAGGAGGAAAAGACATCAGAGGACCCAGCAAGAATATGCACCTGCACCAGCCAGGAGTCTTTCCTGGTCCTGCCACTACCTTGCTCATTGAGTTCTAGTCTCTAAATTTGAGACAAAATTAATTTATCTTCCAGACCCACCCAGTCTGTGGTATTTTGATACAGCAGCACTTACAGACTAATATACCAGGTAGAGGGAACATAACCCTGAACATGGGGAAAGTGAAAGATCTTATGGAGAAACAAAGCTAAAGGTGCATCTTGGGGAGGCAGTGTGATCATCTTACAGAAAGGAGTTGCTTTTACTCAGTGATTTGCGCTGTTTCAGCCCCCTTACAATATGTTCTTGGAACGGTTGACTCCAAGAAGGAATTCAGACTGAATGGATAGGTATTTGGGTGTCAGGGAGCAGAGCACATTCAGAGGAAAAGTTTGTAGTTATACACAATGAATGATGTCTGACCCTTCACCCTGACTACTAAGGAAGAGTCTGTGGATAAAATGCAAATAACACTGGAAGAGAGTGAGCACATTATTTTAGAATTTATCGTGCTTGGAAGAAACCCTGAGAAGAGACCTATGTGGTTCTAACATTCAAGGAGGTGATTTCAATATTCACGGAGAAGATGAGCATGTTTGTTTCATTCCAAAGATAATGGGTCTGTAGTCACAGAAGGTGGTGAGCTTCAAGTCTCAGCTCTAGTCTTGCACTTTCCCCATGACTGTGTATCACAGTGGGTGTGTGTATGTGTCAGTGTACACACCTGGGCCTAGGAGAGAGGGGATGCAAGGGTGCAGAAAGCACCAGAGAGAGCATGAACATAAGCACAAGTATGAGAGAGAAAACAAGAGAACGCTCTGCCCCTGCCCTGCTCTGCCTTGCCCTGCCTGTCATGCTGTGTAGCTTCTAGAACCAATAAAGAACCTAAATGGATTGGTGAACCTGATGCCTGCTTCCCCTACAACTGGTGACAGGATTGGTTACATTACACTTACTCAGTGGATAAGTTCTCCCTAATTTTGGAAGAACATCCTAAATGTCAATTTCCTAGTTTATAAAACAGTGATCATCTTGTCTACCTCACAGGCCCCTGAGTACACTTGAGAGTCCACAGAGACTAATACAACAGGAATATTGTCAATGTTATTAACACATGTCAATATGTATGGAAAACGATGAACTATAAAATTCTAGCCATCAAAAATCATACAAGAACAGGAATCTAAAACATGAGCAGAATCTAAAATAAGTGATGAAGGTTTACAGAGAAATAACTGTAAGAAGAGTCATGTGTAAATAAAGGAAAATACAAGTCTTAGATAAAAAATGTTAATAGTCACAAAGATTGCTAACAGCCCTGGATAAGGTTCGGTGTATGTTTGTACAACAAAGAAGAGCAAGCCAGGGTCCACATGGTATAGCTTTAATGATGAAGAAGAAAATATAGAAAATTAATTTTGTTTTTCTTCTACCCTCTGTAAATATGAAAAATTTAAAATAAAAGCAACATAAAAAACAGAAGTCCAAGATGGACAAGGAGTTGAAAATTTCTTTCTTGAATGTGTAGAGAACTTTGTAATCTCCCTTCCAAGTTGAAGAAGAATCTGAGTAGTTGATAAAAGGTAGGGAGCATAAGGATGGTCTGGAAGATGGAAAATTTCCTTCCAGGTCTACATTCGGTGTACTTTTTAATGCCTATCCATCAAGAGTCCTCAAACCAAAACAGTTTGATACAGTTGACTATCAAACTACATTTGCAGGAAGGATGAAAGGGGAGCAGAGAGGAAATGAGAAAGACAGCAAGAAACAGTAAGATGTAATAGGCTTTGTAATGGATTATGACAGACCAGAAGGAAGGGCTTGATATAGCTAAATAAAATATAATCGAGATAAATACAAAGGCAACTAAAGGTTTTTAGAAGGTTGCAAAAATAATGAGCTCCAAAATAAAAATGACTGATTATATCATTAAAAGCCTGCACAATGTTCCAGTTTATTGGACTTGATTCTGTTCCTCTCCTATTTCTTGGGTGTTTGAACTGAAAAAGGAATAAGCCATCTAGTGGTGTATGCTTTCCACATTACTGCCTGCCCTCTTATGTCAGGAACTGCCAGATGTTGCAAGCATAGGATTGATTCAAATAGTCAAAGATTTCATAGTTTTTTAATGGAGACTTTTATTTAAAAAAAAATCAGTTGTGATTCTGTATGGTTAGGGCAGGAATAGAACATTCAGGGCCTTACAGGAGTTCGGAAAGAATGCTAAGAGATGAGTGGCTTGATCAGCTTAGACTCCACAGAGGAAGGCAGTAAAGCTTTGCTTTGAGTAAAACTTTCCAGAAAGATCTGGAGGGAAGTGACTGAGGACAATTAGGTTATAGAAATAGCAGGTACAAAGGCCATGTAACAAAGTCTAGAGAACTCAAGGTGGGGAGGAAGGACAGTGTGACAGAAAAAAACAGTTAAGGCCAACAAAAATGGAAGGATCAGTGAATACAGAGTAGGAAGATTTGTTTGCTTTGCTAATAATTCTGACTTAAAATCACCTATAAATGAAGCATTTCTGTGATAAAACATGCTTTTCTGATAGAAGCGTTCAAGTGGGAGATACATATCAAAGCATCATGGGAGACTTACCATAAAACACAATAATATATATAGTATTAAAAAAAAACTGCAAGAGATGGAGTGGAAGGGGTGAAAGTCACAGGAAGTATTGAGGGCGGAAGAGGACAGCTGCTTTGCCAGTCGTATCAGCCAAATCAACTCTGGCAATCACTAAGACGACAGATGCCACAGCCAGATCCTCCTCACATCCAGGAAAATGAAACAGGAAAATGATCACAGGAGGCTCGATTTTGCTAACTCAGAGAAACAGAGAATGACCGGCATCTTCTCTGGAGAACATTTCAGTGATTAATGAGACTCCACACACTCTTTTCATGCTAATCTAGTTCATGTTGCAATTATACGTATACAGGGAGACAGAAACCATGCCACAGGCATGGACAGATCTCTCAAAAAGTGAATGTGGCCATTTCCAAGGCTGCACCAGAAAAGGGCTTGGATTTACAGGTCAAGTGCAGATCATCAGGTATTGTGATCACAATCCTATTCATAGCACCTAAATCCCACATCCTATGTTGCTCACACCTATACACCTATGTTTTCCATTTCTCTGGTAGATATTTAACTATGAAATTACTTTCCTTTTTCAGGTTCCCTTTTGTGATAATGTCCTACAAGTTGCTGTGAGTTGAAGAGAACAAAAATTGTCATCTTCAGTGTTTGCGTAATATTTCAGTGCCTTACCCCAAGTTTTCTCTCCCGCTTCTATTAGTTAAGGGAAGGTTTATACATCTTAAGATACTTAAAGAGGCTGTGTTCAGACATTTCACAGGTATATGAACTTTTCTCACCAGATCATGACTCAGGGCCTATGTGAAAATATAACAGTTTAAATGGCACAGAAATCATACACACACTGGAACAAAGGAGCCTAATTGAGCAGCTTTATAACCTTGCACAGAATTCCCTCACCACCACTTTAGATAGAATTGCTTTTATTTTCCCAATGTTCTTTTAATTAAGTCCTAAACATCTAAAACATGGCAAATGTAAACATGAATTATAAATTCTTAATTATGAGGATTGTGAAGCACTCATGCAGACTTCTGCCTGGGAGATAGATTCTTTTTTGTTTGAAATTAGTCAGAATAGAGAGATAAAAGTGAATGTGAAAAAAATGTTAAAATGTATTGATAATGCCCTTCTCTTGATCTTTGTATAACTTCACAGTATTGTCTTCAAGAGTTAAATTAGGCTTCAATTTATTAGAGTGGCTTTTAAGCCAACATCTCTCCTGCCATTTTCTGTCTCCATTGCCAGGTTGAGAAAGACAAGAACGTGGGATAGGATTGTGGGGACTCAGAGGTCTTCATGTCACCTTCTAGAAAATAGAGCACTTTAGAACCACAAAAGTGCAACACTATGCCTCTATTAGGGATGAGCTGAAATTGGATCCAAAAATCTCTCTTGATGTTTTTTGAAATTCCATGTTCTGTTTTAAATCTATCCTGGAGGCTATTCTGGTATGGGTAGCAAATAAGAAACAATTTCATTCTCTATCCCAAGCCTACTTAGTTAAAAGCATCTCTTTCTCTCTCTTACACAAACACACACACACACACACACACACACACAGTTTCATCTCAAGAACTTCTTTCCCTTGAAGATCATTTTCAGTGTAGCTCCTCTTTGGCTATCTGCTGATCAACATATTTGACATTACAGTAAATATTTGAAAACTGAAACCAAGTATTAAAGATCCCAATATACATTCACTTTTAGGGCAGCTATTATCCCAGAGAGAAATTTAACTCAAAAATTTTCCAAGAAATCTCTCTCTTGGGTCTGGGAGAGCAAAGGTAATTGGTTTGTACTGACCGGAAAATGTGGGTCTCTCAATGTGAGCCACAGAGTTGAAATGCCTATTAAGTGTCATCCTGACGTCTACCCACTCCAAGACTTGTGACCAGTTTCTAAGGGAGTTTATCAGTGCCCTGAATCAAAGGACATTAAGAAAAAACACATAAAGATTATAATGGCAGAGTGAGTCAAGTAATGAAATTACAGGTTATGGGTTGTCTAAAAACTACACAATAAATGTAATTTAGGAAGGCAGGTGACTTTATATATTTGTACGCTGCTTCTAAACTAACATCAACCTATGACCTCTCTTGTAAGTACCATAATTGCCAGCAGGAAAAAATGGTTACAGAAACAAATATGTCTTTTATGATTTAAAAGCACATAACATCTTATTCTATAGCACTGCCAAGCAATGAGAGGTACTTAATAAAAAAAGTAATTAGAGCTATAGGCCAACTGATACACATCATACCATTTTTTTCACTTTGTGATTTAAAAACCTTAGAGGTAAATTTCATCACTGCTCTATTAAATACTTACGGCATTAAAAAATTTTATAGTTACTAATTTTGAACTACTTAAAATGTCAAATGTTTTCAGGCTTCACTCACTTTTCCAATTATTACATTGGAATGACTCATTAAGTGTGACATAAACAGGCTCATTTTTACCTCCTGTTATGCTATTTCTCCCATTTTATTACCAGAGTACCACTTTCCCCTGAACCATGACAAAAATTCATTGGGAGAAGAAAAAACACCCACCCAAGCACATTCTTCCTTTTCCAAATACCAATTTTCCACTGGAGAACTGAAGTTGTAATGATCACTGGTAATGAATTTTGCGGTTATATTCTTTACCATTACAGAAAAGTATAGTTTCCTCAGGTCACATGAACGGCAATACCTCAGCAAAAGACATGTAAAAAAAAAGAAAAAATAGTTATCTTCTTAAAAGCAACTGGGAAACAAAAAATGTCAGGTCCTGGAGTCATCAGCATCTGGGAGGGTGTAAATTCATCATAGTAGACGACATCTTTGTTGGGTAGAAAAGTAATTTATTATAATTGAGAGTTAGGGATAAACTATTATTTCTCACGAAATTTTAAACCTGTTCTTGGAAAAAGAATCTCAAAATCTTGAAATGACAATATTAAACTTCAATTGCTTCTTTTAAATGCACCCAGTTAACTGAGGCTTATTGATGAGTTCATTCTTCCTTCAACAAGGATTGCCAATGAGAGTCACCGGGTCTTCTAAAGTCTCCATCATTTTTATCTACTTTCAGTTTTATTTCTCTCGCTACAGTTTTTCTTTCAAAGTGATCAAAACCAAACTAACCTTTCTTACCCTTGGATGCTACAATTCAAGACCTGTTTATCAAGATTTGCTTGTTAAAGACTATCTCTAAAAGCGCCTATTGAAACACCCATTAAAAACAATTATCCTTACATTCTATGAAAATTCACCCCACTGCCAACACCACCAACACAGTTCATTTCACCTCATGAATAGGATGAGCTACTGAAACATCTATTTTAAGCACATACACTGATGTTCCATCCCTTTCCAGCACACTAGTCAGCTGGAAGAAAATCCTTATTCTAGGTAAATATTGAAATTATTGTGACCAACACTTCTGAATTGATTAAAAATGGGGGGGAAATCAGTTCAACAATAATGGAAACACCAGGCCACTGAAATAATCAAAGCAACCTCTGCATTAATAAATATGTCAACAGAAATATTTATCTACCAATCTGAAATGCATGTCTGGGATTCAGGGGCAGATTAGATAAACTGTTATTTTTGATCTTCCTGTTTTTAGAGGTTAGGCCGTTCTATAAGCTTTCCATTGCTAAGAGGAAAGGAGAAAGATTTTTGAAAAGGATAGTAGAGAACTTCTTAGATAACCTAATTGGCAAACTAAAGGTCACAGGACTCATTAGTGGACAATATTTGCACCCCAGTATTGATTTATGTGGGATAAGATAGATTCAAATTCTAAATACAGTAACAAGAGGAGAAAACTAGGTTATTTGTAAAGCAAGATTGATATTCTACTGAAAATAAAAAACAAAAACATCCAAAGGCATGTAAGGCCAATTCTCTGTACCTTGTTATTTGTTTATAGGGATAGTTATGAGACAGGCACACTCTGCAGACACCCAGAGTGAGTGACAAGTCAGTCAGCTCTATGGGACTGACCGGGTTGGCTTTGACTTGAAAACTGGTCTTTTGATCAGACAAAAATCTTCATTAGAGTAGAACCACTAAAAATGCTATGAAAAGCTACTTTAACGTGGATATTTAGCTTAAAAAACATGCAACCATAAAATCTGGCATGAAAAGAAATTTTAAAAGGTATATCCCATTATATTTTGTAACAAACTTAAAAAAAAACACTTCAGTTCACAGTGTAAATAAAATGAGGTCAATAATCAATTCTTGGAAATGAAAAGTAAATACAATTCAACATGGACACGGTATTTACATAAAACATAAAAATTAATTATGCTGGCATGAGTAAGTGAAAGGCACCTGCTTCATTCATTATTATGAATTCTCAGTGGACAGTTTTTAAGTGAAAATCTATTTTTTCAGCTTATTCTCGAAAGTTTGACAATTTTAGAATTTTTAAGACACTGATGCTATGAAAGTGATAGAGGAAAGTTCATCTTTCCAATGAGATCATCTCCCACATAGGAACAGTGGTTCCAAATACAAGTTTCTGATTAGTATGGACAGTAAGGTTTTACAGTCAAGACGTATAAAATCACAACAGGGTTTTTAATAAAAGTAGGTAAGATGCAACTACCTGTACACTTGACTGAATCTCTTTACTAATGTGGATTACTAGAGGTGCAAAGTGGCCCTTTCACAACCAAAAATACTGAAACTTTGCAATGCATAACCACTGAAATAAAAGGATTAATAAATAAATAAATAAATAAATAAATAAATAAATAAATAAATAAATAAATAAATAAATAAATAAATAAATAAAAGGATTTCTGCCACAGTAAGTCTTTAAAAAGAAATACATGAGAAAAAATAACTTTAAGATTTCTTCTGTTATCATTCCTGGCAATAGCAGTGTTACCTTTGGGTCCACAAACCTACATGTATGCATTTATGTACTAAATAATTAAGACTAAAATGTGTGAAGCAACATAATGTATACAATATCCATGTCTCACCATTATTTATACTACACTTAAATCAGGGGGTGATGAGCTTTTTAATAAGGGTCAGATCATAAGGAATATCATATAGGTCTTATAGAGCAAGAGAGAAATCTATTTTAAGAAATTTTTATTGATAAAATTTTATCAAACATAATAAAAAATGAGTATAAATTTTTTCCAGATAGATCTACTAAGAAGAATGGATGGCCTAAATTTGAATTGTATGTAGTTATTTTGTGTCACAAATATCTCTTAGGGGGAAATGTATTTTCAAACATGGCAAATATAAAGACCTTTCTTAGCTCACACACAGTACAAAATAGGTGTGGGGCCGGGGGGGGGGGCAGATTTGGTCCATGGCCAGGATTTTGCCAACCTCTGAGCTAAATAGCACATCCCTTTACAACTGATATTACACAATTTCATCAGTCTGTTTTCACTGAAGAGGTAAATCACTCAATCTTCACAGAGAGATAGGCTTCCAGAAAGGAGCTGTTTATATATGATACAATGTCTGAAATTAATCTTAGGAGACATTCAAATGTTTATTACCTGGTATAAGCAGTGGGTATCATGGGGAAGTCATGTTGATGTCTATCCCCATCCTACTTTGAGATGTGCGGTCCCCACAGCTGGAGACTGTCCTTATCAAGAGAAATGAGGGCTGCTGACCATCATGAGTGGACAACCAACTGATATAAACAAATCAGTACCACTGCTAGAAAAGTGAGTCACAGTACCAGCTCATTTTCATACCCAAAGGCTGGGGAGGTATGCTTTGCATCCTATACATATCTTTCATCAGTACTTTTACTTTTTTGCTCTGGAAAGGAATTTGGGAGAAGACCAAAAGGAAGTGTCTAGACAGAATCGCACGTAAGACTGAGTTTGTTGACAAGTATATGTCCAGTAGCCTTCAGTTTACAATCTACAAACTGCAACAGTGACATCTACTCAAGTAATTACCTCCATCTATTGCTGATCTTAACAAATTTTTAGGGCTTCTTCCAGGATAGACATCAGATATGGCCTTTACTTCAATTAGAGAAAAGAAAGAGCCCAGTGAGAAGTTAGCTGCTAATTAAGTTGTTCCTAAGCTACTTGGTGGGCATTAAAATTCTGAGTGAGTCTCAGTGTACCTGAGACCTGAGCATCTCTATCATAGGATCTCAAGAGTGAAAACAAAAGCAAAACTTTGCTTGCCTTCTGCTTACACTTGTTCCATCTTTGAGGATGAGTCAACCTCTCCCCCAGAGATGCTAAAGTGTAGGGGGAAAAGCGTAGCTTCAAAGTGTGTTTTTAAATTAAAAAAATGTCTCCTCTCTCTGTGCATACCCCTTAGTACAGGTGAAAAAGCCAACAACAACCTATGTACCTTCTCAAAGACCAAGCCCTTCAAGGAAGATTTGACTCGAAACTTTCATGAAAGTGATGCCTCACTATATACAAAGAGAAAGGACCTTGAACTGGTTCAAGGTTTCTAAAATGTCAGCTAGGATATGAGTAGGCAGAGAATGTGGTTCATTTAACATATTTCACCTTTAGCAAAGGCAGAGTAAGCAGTCACCAAAAAATGTGTGTATACCTGGGTATAGTGACTTATTTATATACATACACACACACACACCCACACACACATATGGATGCACATGAATCTATATGGGGATATGTTTGCACAGAAACCACGTCGATTAATTAGATCAACTAATATTCAAATCACAATTCATCTAATCCCTGAGCTCCTGAGCTCATCCCAAGGGGCAGAGTCTGACCTGTGGAAGCTTTTACATTGGCAACTTTGGGCTGACTCAGTGGGTAACAGATATGCTCCTGGTAAATGAGCAGTTCAGAATGGGAGAAGGTGTTTGTATTCATCTGAGATACAGCCCTTTAATTTACTTTATTTATATTCAGTTCTCCCTGACTTAGATATTGGTATTCAAGATTGATTCATGTTTTAATATAAAGCCTTGTCCAGAAGAGTTATTGTAGTTAGTGCTAACACTTTCAAATTTCAAATGCTTGCTGCTGGTCACAGGCCCATACCTGAAATTCCATCATATACATTTGACTAGACCCAGAGAAAAGACATATATATATATATATATATATATGCCTGTTCTTCTCAACAGGATAAAATATAAGAAGTACTGTGACTTGGTAATAATTGCACCTTGCTTCCATAAAAAAAAAAAAAAAGAAAAAAGAAAAGAAAGAAATTTACCAAATACTGAAGAGTGAAATAAAAACTAGAATATGAATTTTTTCTTTTAATCACAGAAAATGATTTTAATTGAAAATAACTAATGCAACTTTAATTACATGAAGTCATGTAATTGCATTTTGATACTTTTAAGATCTGTTGAGTAATTTAAAAGTTCAAAAGATCTTGATGTTTATCATATGCCTCAAAGAGCATTAAGCAACTTCCTGAATCAGTCAAGGATGAAAGGAGATAGAAATAGGATGGAAATTTTCAGTGTCCATGAGAGAGGTTCAGAGATAAGCATCCATGAATATTCAGCTCCCCTGACAACTCAACGGCTCACCTTTCCTTTACTGAGAAGATATAGCCCCCCCCCCAAAAAAATGTAACATCTTTCTGCCTTTTATTTGGCCTTCAAGAAAACAAACATCAAGCCCCCATTGGCCCAATTAACCCTATGAGTATGCTGTAAACCCAAACACCCGGGCAGAGGATTAGAAAGACAGAACTGCTTCCAGGCTTCCAGGGCAGTCTTAGCTCTGCTTTCTCTAGGCAAGGAGGCTTCGAGAGTTGTGCTTCACATTGTAAGAGTGACCTCTAGTGCCTTTCTTTTTTGTTGAACTTCAGTAGTTGGACGGTGAATTACTTATGCCTGTTCTACCCAACTTTGTGTCTGTCTCCGTTGTCTGTTCATTGAAAGGTTTGTCAAATGCCATCCTTACAGCAGTCCCAGATTTTGACTCAGCAGGGATAGGCACGTTTTATGGATTCGTGGGCTTCTCATAAACCCAAATTGAAAAGGAATCTGAAACAACAGTGTAGCACGCAGAGTGAAGTTTCTCCTCTCCCAGAGTGACAGATACACAGTGGCTTTAAAGGAGCTAAAACTGAATGGAAGCACACTCACGGGAGCGCTGCAGTGTCCCTGGAAATGTGGCTTGTGCCAGCAAGGTCATTTGTAACAGTTCCCTCCACACCAAAGCCCTCAAGGGATATGTCACCCTGAACTCCTGACTCCTAGCTTATTTGTATCCCCTCCCACCAACTGAAACCTGGTCAGTGGGCAGTGATATCAATTCCTGAACAGGCCTCAGTCTTTTCTTGAAAAGCAAACAAGCTTTTCCTCTAAAATCCAAGAAAGAGATTAAAAGTTATATTTACAAAGCTTATTGCTCATTCATCAAGGAGGAGAAAATTCACTCATTTAGAAATTTGAAGTCAAATGTAACTTTGAGAACTTTAATAGGAAGTAGACCAAGAAAGCCTTGCCACTTTGCTCTGGGGGATTCTTAAATGAGATATAAGCTTCGTGAATCTCCCCGAATCGATTCCCTCAGCAGATTCAATTATAAACTTGGAAAGTTAAAAATTCCAGCCACCAAAGATTTGTTTTGAAAAATCACCTCAATGTTTCTCCTTTAAGCAAAATGTGCAATCAAGCCCCTTTCTTTGAGGAATGCCCGTCTTATTCTTAAACAGTGAAGGCACAGTCCTGAACCTTGAGCTTTACCTCCACTAATTCTGCTCCTGAATTCTGCAGCACATTTTCAGTGATTAGCTGGGCATCCTGTGAGAGATGCAGCCAGCCATCGGTCCGCCAAAAGGCAAACTTCAGGAACCCAAGCTAATGCAGCAGAATATAAACTCTGCCCATTGTTTTTCCTGTTAGACATAATTTCAATAAAACTCAGTAATTCCCAACAAGAGGGAGAAATGAAGACCCTCACAGGTTAGACCCTGGTTAAGATGTTAATTTGATGTTGCCCTACAATTTACGTTTTTCCAATAAATATTCAGAGGCCGAGGGAGAAGATGCAGCTCACAGACAAAAATAGAGAAATGACACATTGCATATTTTGACTAGACCCAGAGAAAAGACATGTGTAAACCCAGTCCTAGCTGCAAGGTTTCCAAGTGATCTTTCATTGATAGCAATATGCTTTGCAGCATCTCCACATGCAAATAATAATCACAAAAACAACAGCATTAAAGTTTTGCAGAGAGGCCCCCTGCAAGTTTTAAATCCTTATGCTGTATACTTACAGGAATTCCCAGCTACCACTCTGTTCCGAATTTGAGTAGATAACAGAAGTAGCATCTTGAGGACAGCTCCGGAGACAGACCCCATGTTCACATTTACTGGGTCCCCCAAAGATCTTAAGTGGCTCTCAGAGGTGGTCTAGTCCTGTTCTTAGTCCCTCTCCCAGCTCTTCCAGCTCCGTCTAGATCTTCAGTACCTCCGAGGTCCTCCCTCTCTCTTCCCCCTCCCTCCTTCCCTCCCTTCTCCTCCCTCCCTCCCTCCTTCCCTCCCCCCTCTCTCTCTTTTTCTCTCTCACACACGCACGCACACACGCAGAGCCCTGTCTCCTCACAAATATCACTGAAAAGCACCCCGCATCTTTCCTAACAAGCATCCACACCGCCGAGGCCACGCCCACTGCTCGCAGTAGAGCCGAAATTGACAGCAGCCTCGCCTCCCTCCTCCAAATTCGCAGCCGCTTGCTCGGAGCCCCTCCACGCTGCTGCTGCTGCTGCTGCTGCTGCTGCTGCTGCTGCTGCTGCTGCTGCTGCTGCGCCTCAGATGAAAGCCGGACCTGGAGGCGCGGCCTGCTGCTCCCGGGCCTCCTCGGGGCTCCCTCCCTTCTCCTCTTTTCTCCAATAATCCTTAACCCTTTTCTCCCCTTTAGACATACGGATGGGGGAAGGCACGAGGCCGAGCAGCCCTCTGATTTCCTGCAGGTCTGGCCTTTAGCAGAGCCAGTCAAAATACTGAGCTAAATCTTGACTATCCAGGAAGGCATCTAGGTAAAACTGTCAGGTTTCAAAACAAAAGCATAAAATAAGACAGATATAACTAAGCAGCACTGGTAAATTGTAGCTGAAACTGTCCTTGGGGAAAATTTACTTGCTGTTGTTTCTCTCTATTTATATAAAACTACCCTTCCAGCTAGGGTGCCAGAATTTTTATTATGGAAATGCCTCACATAGAAATATTCCTGCTTGGCAAATATTTAAAATCATCTAGGAATAGTGTGCAAGGAATTAACATTTCCTATTTTAGTGCATCGGGAATACAAATGCACAAGTTGAACGCTGTGGATGGAGCTATTTTGATGAATGCATCATGCTGTGAGCACGCAGCAGCAGGCTACCATCAAATTCCTTCATAACAATTCCCAAAAGGCCCCAAATGAAAAATGGTGGGACACTGAAAAAAGGGCGCAAGCGCGCGCAAACACACAGGCGTGCGCGCGTGTACACACACAGACACACACTCTCACACCAAACCTAAGCAGTGCAAAGATGTAAAGGAGGAATTCAGAAGATCCAAGAAAACAGAAAAATTTCTCTTCTAGTGGGTGATCCCTGGATACTACTATTTCACATCAGAATATTAAAATACTTAAATAATGAAGTTAATATAGAATGTTAACTATATCACGTGGTGTCACAGAGGATAATCTTTTTAAAATAAATGGCAAGATAGTTCACTGATACTGTGCTAGATTTTCACCAGAATGGGAATACTGAAGTCCACATGCACCTTCTGGTGATTGCAAATTAGAAGAAACAAAAGCTTTCAGCAGAGGTAAGCTTGCTCTGGAAAGGATGAAAGGAGAAAATGACAGAAGCACCTTTCTCCAAGGTAACCCTAAGAGCTAAACAAAGGTTTAGTTTTTGTCTGTAAACAAAGAAGAAAAGTTGGGGGGTTTTTGTTTGTTTTGTTTTGTTTTGTTTTTGCTTCTATTTTACAGATGGGAAAAGTAAATTGATGATTTGAGCAGACCTTGGAGTTTGTAAGTGCAATGCTGAGGCTGGACTCTGTTTCACTGACTCCCATTTGACTGCTCTGGCCTTAGAACTCACTGCTTTTCACTCAGGTTCAAGTTCACCTCCCCTTCACCCCTCACCCCTTGAGGTCTGAGAAAAGGCAGTAGTGGAAAGAGAGGCAGTGCTTGAGTTTGCAGTCTTATTCCTTAAGCCTACAGACCTGATATTGTGATTTCCCAACATGACACGCTAAGCAAAAGCAGATATAAATGGATGGCTTCCTGTTAATGATTATTGGAGGGGGTTCAACTGTATTAAATACACCTGATAGGTCATTTGTCGCCTAATCAAATGATAATGACAATCCTAGAGAGACAGATCTTTGTGTCTTTTTAAGAGACTGAACCTCAGAGACATTAAGGAACACATCCAAAGGGCCAGTGTAAGGGGTGAGGGCTGTGCTTGGCATTCCAGTCCTGAAAACTGATTCTACTGTGAGGAACAGGATCTCCGGCTCTCAGGAAAGAGAAAAGATGTCTACCAGTTAAAATTGTACCCTTAATTGTAAAGTTATTTTGAACAAATTGAAAAGTACATTTCAAAAGAAAACACACACCAAGAAATGAAAATAACAGAAGCTTCCATGGCAGTAATAACTGCGTTAGGATAAAGTGTAATTATCATAGTATTCATTCATGATGGAGTTTTCCAGTATCATGAGCTGTGCTAAGAAAACAGAGTGGGAGACTGGCACTGAGTAGAAGAAGTGAGCATTTCAAATTACTGCACCACAGTCCCTGATGGGTGGGTGGTCTCTCCACAGAGGGGACACAGACTGGACAGACAAGATGGAACTGTGGAGAAACCTTGGACACTGTAAACAGAGAGGTCTAGAGAGGGATTAGCTTTCATTGTGGTTCTCATGAAGTGACTCAGTGACTCTGCTCTTTGATTTCCGTCTTACAAAAATTAAAAAAAAAATGTGATGAATGAGCCATTGTGATATAATGTGTGACAAACACCTACTAAGTTCCTAACACTTAGTGGGTCCTCAACTACCATCTAACCTTCCATCTCTGCAGTCTGCTGGTAGAGAGATGCAGCCTGGGTGGGTGATGTGGGACTCCAGCAGCCCAGGTTCAGCACCTATTCACCTACACCTGCCCTTGGCCAAGCTCATCAAGCCAGACTCTTAGTTTCCACATAGGTGCACCAAGGATAAGTACAGCACCCACCTTGGAGCTGAGACAATGCCTGCAAATGCCTAAGAGCTACACAATCAAGGTCATTTTTCATAGTCATTCAGTTACTGTGGTCCCATTTGCATGGACAAGACATCTGATTAATAATTACCACTTCCAGAAGGGCATGACCCATAGGTGGCAGAAAAGAGTTGGTCACCAAAACCATAGCTACTTGCGTTTCTTTTCTCCATCTCCACACAATCAGTGCATAAGGTCAGAAAAAAAAAAAATAATAATCAGTTGAACAGGAAAAATCAGAAAGGTGTGGAGAACTAATTTTGCACATTACTGCTGACTCAGGTGCCATGAATCACTGCTCCCTAGGTGTGCTTTTGTGATTACATTTTCCAGCGATTAAGAGAAAAACAACCTCTGAGACTCAGGGTTTGGCATGTGCATCTTATGGACCAGAACCTGCCTGGGAAACCATTACAGATTGAATTAAAATGTTAGAATTTGTAAAATAAGACTTTCCATTTCCTTTTGGTACAACTTGCAAGAGTTGTCTCCCTACTTTTTAATTCTATGATGTCACTGACTGTAGGTCTGGAGAAGGGTGGAATTATGCAGGAGTTGTACTCTTGACTTCACAGAGCAAAACATCATCCAGGCTCACCATGTGGTTGTATGGGACAGGGCATCCTGTTTTGTCAAGGCTGTGCTAATCTTTTTCTAAGGTTATGTTTTCTTCATCCATTCATCTGTCATTGGACATTCAGATGACTTATTCCAGTGCTATTATGAATAACACTGCAGTGAACACGGGTGTGCAAATATCTCTTCAAGATCCTGTTTTGAATACTTTGGGTAGAGACCCAGAAATAACATTGTCCATCATACGATAGTTTTAATTGTTTGAGAAAGTTTCTCATTGTCTTCCATAACCACAGGACATTTTTATACTCCCTCCCATGGAGCAGAAGGTTCTGATCTCTCCTCATCCTTACCAACACTTGATATTTTCTTTTGATAGTAGCAATCCTGATGAATGTCATGTATATCTCATTTTGGTTTAGATCTGCCTTTCTCGCAGGATGAGAGATGTTGAGCATCTTTTCAGGTACATATTGGCTGTTTGCATGTCATCTCTAGAGAACTATATATTGAAGACTTTGGCTCAATCTTTAATCAGGTGATTTGGTTATTGTTGAGCTGCAAAAGCTGCTTACATAGCCTAGACATTAACCACTAATCAGATATATGATCCTCAAGAACTTGCTGACATTCTACATATTGCCTTTGACTCTGCTGAATGCTTCCTTTTATGCTAACCATACTTGTGTGGGCCTAATTTGGGGTGCTTTATTATGTCCTATTAACCTACATATCTATTCTTCTACCAATAGGAAGCTTACTTGTTTATTGTACTTAGTAGTAAGCTGAAGTTGCAGAGTATCCATTTCTGATATTGTTCCTACTTAGCATCATCTGGACTGTTCCAGGATTTTTGTCTCTCTAGCTACACTTTAAGACCAGCTTGCCAATAACTGCAAAAAATGAGTAGAATTTATTTGGGATTGTGTAGCATGTATAGATCAAGATGGGAATGAATGTTAACTATATTGAGTTTTCCATCCCCTAACAACAGTACATTTGTTCTTCATTTTATTGTTTTTGTCAAATTTGGACAATGATGGCCATTATTTCTTCAAATTTTTGTATCTCCCTCCCCCTTCTAAAAGGACTTCAATCCCTATAATTGTCCTGCAATCTGGTGTTTATTTTCAATTTTTTCCATACATTGTATTTTTTACAGCTTAACTTTCTATGTCTTCAAGGTTCACTAATATCTTGTTTTGCTAAATTTAGTGTGTTATTCCAACTACAATATTTGTTCATCTTAAGCACTGCAACTTATCTCAAGAACTTCAATTTGCATCCTTTTTACTTACCTCATTCCATGGCTTAACTTTTGGGGATATGAAATACAATGATATTAAGTATTTTAATAACCTTATCTTTTTAGCATTCCTGCATCTGTTAGATACAATCATAATGGATTGTTATTTTCCACATTATGAATTGGGTTTTCTGCTTCTTTGCTTGCCTGGATTTAAATTACATATGATGTCCTAACACTCATATTCACTAATATATATATTTCTTTATATGATCATTCTTGATGTTGATGTCCTCTTTGGTATGGAAATATTATTCTGACCACAAATCAGAGTTATATAGGAACAATCAGCACAAAAAGTTAAGGTAAGAGCTAAGGACCAGAAGAAAGTTCTTGATTCCATCAAATTGTTTCAGATACACTTACCATGAGTCAACATGCTCAATTCCATAAACATCATGCTGAAAATTCCAGAACACTAAAAAGGTGGGATTTTCTTTGATCACCCTCATCTGAATCTTAGTCCTTTTCCTTCTTAATGACCATGATTTTGGAGTAGGTGAAGATCACCTGACACAAGAGGGTTGTACAGAAAAGTGGTAGGGAAGCCAGGGTGAGAAAGGTGATAATTCAGTGTGGAAGATGGCTTTTCCTCCCATTTAGTTTTGTCCCTGTGATGACCATATTCAGTTTTACCTGTGCGATAGGAAAAGCTTATTCCAGTGGGACTGCATAGTATTAGGAAATGTTATGCTTAGATTTGTGACATCTTATAGTGAAGTGGGAACAGTTATTGTAGAAAACAAAGAATTCTATAGATAAAGACCTTTGAAAAAATTTTTTCTAGCTACCAGCATTTATGTTTCAGATCTCTTGACTGCCTCATGGAAAGTTTCCATTTCTCAGAATAATGAAGCAGAAACAATTTTGGCCTCGGGCAGGTCCAGGAAAATCAAATCCACCCACCACCTAGATCTTCAGATCCACGACGCAAGCAGCAAGTTTCATGCCTAGAAGCTGACGTTGCCTTCAAGTGCCTTCAGGGAGCAATTCTCCAAGTCTTCAGTTTAAAACTAGCTTCAGAGAAGACTGAGATAGTGGGGGTTAATCTCCTACAAGTAAAACTGGTCGCTACTTTTGCAAACACAAAAATGGTATCATCTTTACTGTAGCTGGAAAAAGGACTCGTGTGTTAAGGATCCTTTGCTTTCATACAGAGACTATTTCATTCTCTGTGCATCCTCTGAATGGGAGTAGGGGACCAGCCCATAAGACGGATGCATGAAGTCATTTCATTCTGACCTGCTGTCTGATAGGAAGGCCTCTAGCCATAGTAATATCTATCCACTGCTCCGTTGTGGCAGACTAGTCCGTGGGCTGGTGGCTACCCTAAGGAATAGTAGCCACAGAACAACGCAAACATGGAGTAACTCCATCGGAGCATAGAGTTATCCTGGACAGTGTTGTTCTGGGTGTTTTCAAAGACTGGGAAAGTTCTGAGAATGAGCCAATATTTCAGTACCCAGTTTTCTCATAAAAAGCATTTAAAAGCAATTTACCTTCCAATCTAACTGAAATTAGTGCATTAAAATTTCAAACTGTGTAGTCTCAAAAGAGAGGGGAAAGTCTCTGTGCTCTTTATGGATAAAAAGTAAACTCAGCTGCCTGAAATAACCACCAGAGTGCTCGCAAATAGTATTTTAGTGGTGTATGTTGACTACTCCTACCAGGGTGATGAACAAATAAGTGAAAGACAATATACAATGTAATTCCTTAAGTATAGTATCCTTTAATACAAATTAGTGTGCATACGCTGGCTCACATAATTGAAATAATGCAATCTGGATATAAGGAATTTAAAGAAAATATAAAAAATAAAATCTAAAAATGCAATGAAATTGTTTATATTTAAAACTTACAGATCAGTGAGCTCAGTTGAATGAAACTGTGAAGGGAATAAGACTGAGAGCAAAAATTTCTACTTCTTCCACCCACTTCAGCAAGTCACCTGAGTTTACTAGCCCTTGATATTTATACCTGCCTTCTGGGTGGGTTGTGAATATTATATCAGAATAATCAGTGTTAGTTTCTGTAACAGTGAGAGTTCTAAAGATGGACCCCATCTTTTAGGTTGTATATATCAACTACAGTTTTATATGACAATGACTCTTAATTTTTGGTGTAAAAAATAAATCTGGGACTGTTTTTAAAAATACTTCTAAGAAATCTAGTAATTTCAAATGTTTTGATGTCGGTAGTCAATCAAAGCTAAAGTTGTAATACATTCACCCTTATATTTTAAACCTAAGTCATCAATACATTTGTTAAAGTGCAATGTGGTACATTAGTTTTAACTCCTCCAAGTTATAGCAGTTATTTATTGTATATTCAGATGACGTTAGCCCAGATATTTTTTGTACTTAAAAATGTTATTGAAGACCATTATGTTCATGACCCCTTTATTTAAAAAAAAAAATCCTTATTAAAAAAGACAGCCATTTTATGGCAAATAGGCATATGAAAAAATGCTCCACATCACTAATAATCAGGGAAATTCAAATTAAAACCACAATGAGATACCATTTTATACCAGTAAGAATGGCCCATATAAATATAACAAACAACAACAAGTGTTGGCGTGGATGTGGCAAAAAAAAAAAAAACTCTCTTACACTGCTGGTGGGAGTGCAAACTGGTTCGCCACTGTGTGTGGAGGACCCTCAAACAATTGAAAGTGGACTTATCATTTGACTCAGCAATCCCAATACTGGGAATCTACCCAGAGGACATGAAAACACTAATTCAAAAGGACACTGGTACACGCGTGTTTATTGCAGCTCTGTTTACAATTGCCAAGATTTGGAAACAAACCAAATGCCCCAAAAAAGACTATTGACTAAAAAAAATGTGGTACATATACACGATGGAATACTATGCATCAATCAAGGAACACAAACACATGTCATTCACAGCAACATGGAACTAGGAAGACTCATATTAGCAGAAATAAGCCAAAAAGAAAAAGAGAAATACAGGATGGTCTCACTTATATGATAGATATAGGGAAAAACAAATGAATAAGAAAAAATAAAGACAACCAATGGGACTGAACAATGGAGCGAGAGAGGAGGTGGGGGAGGGAAGAGGGGGAGGTGAAGAACACAAAAGATCAGGATGGTTAACAGGTGTTAACAAAGTGGGAAAGCCTGGGGTACACAGTAATGCAATAATATAATATAAATATAAATGCACATATATATGCAAAATTTTTTAAATTTAAATTAAATTTAAAAAAAGAACAACTATCACAGAGATAGTTGACATTCTCTGTGGATATCCCTTCTATACTATTCCCCATCATACATTCCCAGAAATAATAATTAGTACACTGGATCTGATGTTTGCCATTCCAATGGTATTTGAAACTTTAAAATCACACATCAGTAATAATATATTATTTTGCATGGTTATAATTTCATAGTTATGGTATTGTAATATGTATACCTATCTATGTAACTTGCTTTCTTCCTACAACAAAATTTTTAAAAATTATCTTTTAAAAAAATCTCCTAACTAGGACATTGGAGAACATCCTCATTTGTTACTTCTATTCTTGTATCCAAATTTCAAGTTGTCTTAAAGTTTTAAAACTTGTAATATTTGTCATATTGATATCTTGTTGTATCCTAATTTGCATACTGATATCTTGTTGTATCCTAATTTTCTTTTATTTAGACGTTCTAAGCCTGAAATAAACTGTATAGTTTAAAATTTTTAAAAAATAAAGCCATTTTAAGTTGCAAAATCCTTGTAAAATGCTTTTGGTTAATGTAAGAAAGTCAAACATTTCCTGCATTTAAACACCACTCACAGAATACAGTTCCACTGTCAGGTTCAAATTTTTAATTTTAGTTTATGTTGTTTTCTCTTAACTTCATGTTTCTTATAAGTTGTGAAACACTGCTTATGATGTGTGCCATGTAACTATATATGTATATAGATAGATATATAGTAAAATTATATGTCTAACAACATATCAGTGACAGCAGATTTTGAGTGTGAAGTTTTATAGTTATCATCTCTTCACCTGACTAATTTTCAAGAAAATTTCAGTGTTACAGGATCTCCCTCAAATGGATATATATAAATTATAAAGCAATCCATTCCTAAGTTAACAATACTTTGAACCAATGACCTTGCTGATTTTGTCAAATACATGAAGAAATTCACAAATTATCTTGAAAATAACTCAGGCATCACATATATTCTCAAAATAATTGGCTTCTTATTAAATAAGTCATTTTTCTCCTTGCAGATATAAACTGGCGTCAGGGCGAGTAATTTGATTACTCCTGAAAACCTGCCAGTTCCTCTTGCCTTTCAAAAAGTGAGGCTTACAAGACAATCCCAGCTGTCTTGGCCAAAGAAATACTGTCCAAAGGAAATGTAAAATTGACTATAAAAATTATTATAGATTAGCAAAATTTCCAGTTACTTATTCTTTTTTTTTTTTTGGAAAAGTTAATAACACCTTTAAAAACAACAGTGAAAATGAAACACCACAACTCTGCTTATTTATTAAAGTGATCTAAGGCTGGAACAGGTGTTAGATTTCAGTTTGGAAAAGCTATCCCCCAGAACTTAGTGGCTGATAATAATACTGATTGACTAATTCTCAAACAGTTAGCTTGACCAGAAAATCCAAGATGGCCACTACCCATGGTTGGGGCAGAAAGAGCCCTTCAATTCTCCTTCACATGGCTAAATTGGCTTTCTTAAATGGAGGTTTCAGTTCAGTGATCAAAGATGAGGATATAACCTGCAAGGTCTCTTGAAACCTAATCTCAGGAGGTCACAATATGTATGACCCTTTTGCCAGGTCAAGGCAAATCTCTAGTCCAGTCTGGTTTAAAAGGGTAGAGGAAGAAACTCCACTTCAGCAATGGGATATGTAGCAATGTCACATTGCAAAGACAGGGGCACCATGGGACAAGGGAAGCTTCTATCTATTAAATAACCTAATCCACGCTGAGCCCTCTGTTTCCTTATCTTTGCATAATTTTCCTCACAAACCTGCGGGCAGTGTGATAAAGTCTCGCTTGCATCTGTCTGACTTTAACAACATCAACACAAAAGAGAAATTTTGCAAAAATATTTGAGGTCTTCATCAATTTTTCCAAGGGCCTTTCTGGATCTCTTGATATTCAAATCATTATCTTTTGAAATTTCAAATAAATTCGCATTTAATTTGCTGTGTACATACAGTTGACAACATCGTATTCTGAACAATAAACTCCCTTCCAAACAGTTTCATACTGGTGAGTGAGGATGGTCTATGCCAGTGTTAAGAAGAAATGATAGTTGGGAAGTGCCTGATTTTATAAGTACTCTATTAAAAATTGCTTAGCAATTAAGAGTCTTGTGTCCATACAAAACCTTGTATTTGCAGGTCTAAAATCATATTTAGTTAGTCAGGACCCTCTCTCATTCACCATTTTTCTGCCTTACTTTGTACCAAAAACACTACCCTACTTCCAAACATAAATAAATAGAACTATTCCTATGAATTTCAAATGCAGGGAGTTTAATACAAAATATTCTTCCTGGGTATTGAAAGACTTGCAGGAACAGAAGGAAAGATTACCAAAGATTAATAACTGCAGGAAAACATGTCCACACCAGCATCGAAGAAGCAAGGGAGTCAATAATGTTATCCAGAACCCTGTGTCCCTGGGGAACCTCAGCAGGCACTGAGCTGTGAGCACAGGACCAGACCCATTTCTCCCAGGTATTTCTGCTATTGGTGTCCCAAACTGCTCCATCACTGCTGCCCTTAGCAGAAAGTCCAAGAAAGGTCTAATTCTCCCCTCTTGCCCTAGCCTTCTACCACCGAAGCAGAACACGGTGAGGCAAGAATGGTGCTCAGATCAAAATGGCAGATCAACAGAGAAACAGTCCTTGCCTGTAGGGGGCTGCAGTGCAGGGTGGGCGAGTAAGCAAGTAACCCAACTTCCGTGATATGGGTGAAAGGTGAAAACAAGGAAGGTCCAAGGTAAATTCTACAAAAAACACAGTAAGTTGGGAGATCAGAGGAGGTATAACATAAACTAGGGTTTAATTGATGAAGGAGTTTACAACTCAAGGAGGGATGTCCAGGTACAGGAAATTATTCTTGGGGGTTGTTTGTCTGTAAGTCAGCCTAAAATTCAAATCTTTTAGCTTCTTTACCTTTTAGTTGTTTCTTGGATTGGATAACATTCAATAGGTTTTTTATTTAATAAATAGGAATAATAAATATGTGGATGAGATTGCAATTAGATTTGAATTATCTCAAATGTGGCAACTCTTTTCAAATGCATCAATAAAGTTTTTATTAATTAATTTGTTTTACATTGTTATCATCCCCATATTTCTTCCACCACCATATCACCTGGAACCCAAACCCGAATAGCAAAAACTTTCTTGACTGAAAGGAGGAAAAATGGAGGAATTACACTCCCAAATTTCAAACAACATTACAAAGCCATTATCATAAAAACAGTATGGTATTAGAACAAAAAGACACACAGACTAATGGAATCAAATCGAAAATCCAGAAATAAAACCACACATAGACAACTAATCTTTGACAAAAGAGCAATTAATATATGCTGGAACAAGGAAAGCCTCTTCAATAAATAGTGCTAGGAAACTGGACAGCAACGTGCAAAAAAAATGAAACTAAAAGACTACTATCTTATATTATATATAAAAATCATCTCAAAATGGATAAAGAACCTCAACATAAAACCTGACACCATAAAATATATAGAGCAAACATATCAATAGAATATTTTAAACCTGTTCCCTCTCTAAGCATTGGCAAGGATAACTATGGACACCTGCTTGTTATCATGCAAAGTTCATGCCTGGATACTGACACAGATGTTCTCCTCTGTCCTCTCTAACTTCTAAGGAAGTTTACCTGAAGCAGCAAAGGGGGGTCATCTCAGTGGGGGGGGGAACACCTGCTAAATTTCACTGAGACAGCATTTTGGACAAGCACAACACATTTGTGATGGCGCTATCTCCAGTGTGAAGTATACACTAGAATATTTGGCATTTGTGTTCTTTGTCAAATTGCTCCTAAAAGCATTATTCAGTCATGACTAACAGACATCCCTTAGGTCACTGCATCAGGGATAGATAGAAACCACCATAGGATTTAAACACCAGAAGTGACCTTGAATCAATCTGGGTTCTGGAAATTATGACCTTGGGAACTTTATTTTACACTAAGATTTTAATAGATGATCTCAAGTGTTCTGGTCAACCCTGATAAAGTCAGCTGTTATGAAAATGCTTGAAGAGATATATGAGTCAAAGGGCATGGGAGAATGCACTAGAAAATTCCCTTTCAGTTGATTGTAAATCATGACGTCGGTGCTGTTCTTTGCAGTTTCGTGTATCTATTTTCTTATTGCATTATTTTCGAAGGAGACCAGAAAAATATTAGAGGAGACAAACTCTGTATACATCAGATTTACAGGTCTTCAGGAACTATGTTGCTAAGTAGTTGACCTTTTATAATCTTAGCACTTTTATGCAAAACTAGCTTAAAAATGACTCTTCTTATCCCCATTTTGGAGGCAAATTAGCATGGTAGGAAGATTATGGATTTAAATTCCACTGGCTGGATTCAGTCTCTGTACTTCTGTACTTGTGTAACATCATACAAATATATTAACTTCTCTGATCCCCAATTTCTTTTTTTTAATCAGCTCTAGAGAATGGGATTAATCATCATTTTTAGTTCACAATTCCCAAGTACGTCCACACATGACTCACTTTAATTTGATTGTTATTCTATTTCTTAATTTTAAGACAATGAGCAGAAGATAATTAATAGAAGGCGTACCCATAAATGAGTCCTAGTTTCACTTGGTTTTGAAGATATCAAAAGAGCCATACTGCCTGCAGTCTGGCCTTTTATTTTTTATTCAACAGGATGATACTAAGAATAATCTATGTTGTCCTCTGCCCTCGGGGAGAGTGGTTCATTCATTTTCATTGCTATCTATTATGTGAATGTACTATAATTTGTTAAAAATTAATGAGGTCATCTCCGGATTTTTAAAGGGATAAACATTGCTGCTATGAACTGTCTTCTTTCTGACTTCTGGTACAAGGTGTAAAATGTCCACTAGATATAGAGCTAGGAATGGAGCTGTGTAAATAGTCAAATTATCAGCTAATATAAAACTAGCTTTTATCATGACTGTGCCCATTGAAATCACTGTCAATAATGAATAATTAGTTCCACTGGTCCATACGCTCTTCCCTTACTCTCTGCCAGTTAAATGAATACAACATTGTCGGTCATTCTGTATATTTCACTTCAGGTGTTTATATATTAAACACACAGCCTTCCTTTTTGTGGAAACCCTAGACCATATATTTGTCCATTATTTTATTAGCATTATTTATGAATTTTCTATATTACTACATATAGTATATAAACCCCTGAACCAACACTATATTAATTACTATGATTTTTTAAATCTTGACCTCTAAAAAGGAAAAGCTCCTCCTCCTTACCCATTGTCTCATTAAGATAATCCTTGTCTTTCAGGATTTCTGAACTTTCCTATCAACATAGGAAAACTCAGGTTTTCAGTCTCATGGAAAACTGCTATTTATATTGGAGAAGCCTACAAATCAAGTTAAAGAGAATAGACATTCTCAGAAAAAAAATATATCCACCATGAGCATTGGCTATTCATTAGTTACAGTTAATGATTTTCAGCAATATTTTTTAAAACATCCATTCTAGTACCTATGAAATTGTTGTGAAATTTGCTTATATATCCATTATAATTTCAGTTTAGTTCAGTTTAAAATTATATATTTTAAATACAAACCTACACATTTGTATGTGGGTCTCCTCACTGCTTGCTGATGGTATATTAAAAAGTTGTTCCTCCTTTATGTTCAACCTCATTGGCAAGATCCTTATAAGAAACATTTTATTTCTGGCTATAAAATACCTGTTGCATGTGGTTTTTACTGAAGCAAATGAGGGAAAATTACTGAGAACACAACATTTAAATAGACATGTCTAAATATCACTTTTCATCATCCTCTTTGTTCCAAAGTAAAGGACAGACACTGAGAGGAAGATGATAGGGAAGGAACGCTAGTATTATTTTTGTTTACCAGTGTTTTGATATTTTTGCTATATATTTGAATATCCAGATATGATTGTGCAATGTAATGGTGTCATCACTGTTAAACTTGTTTCATGACTGCTAAGTAAGTGTAAGTGTGCATATATATGCATACATACAATGTACATAAATGATGCAAGGTAAGATTCAGTACTTCTTTTCACAGGAAAAATCATGATGTTATTTTATTCTTTTGACTGCACCTGTATTATATTCAAAACTCAATTTCTTGATATGTTTTAGACTTTATAAGATTGCCTTCCTTCCCTCTTTGCTTACTTCCTACCTTCCAACTTTTCTTCCTTTCTTCTTATCTTACTTTCTCCCACCTTCCATCCATCCTTTTCCTTCCTTCATCTCATCTTCCCACCCATGATGGATTTAAGGCTGAATGAGCCTTGAACTAAGCTTGAAGGGTATTGTGGAGATTGCTCTAGATGCTGACTAGAGCACTAGAGCACTAACTAGTCATGCATTTTGTCTGTGGGTATTAGAATAGCAACCTAGGTGAGATCACATTGGCTGGGTGTGTTCAACTTTCACTATTTCATGTGCATAAATGTAGTACAGTCCAATGTTTATCATCAGTTAGTGACAGAGATACATCATAGCCTGGAGATTTTGAGAGGTAAAGGAAATATTGAGATTTTAGGTGTTTATTATTAAAAACCAATATCTTGAAGTACTATCCATGGGACACTGTGTCTATAAGTAACACTTCTGGAAGTTTTCTCAACACCCATGCATGAATATTGTGCTTAGCACTCTTGAGCTGTGGAAGGCACCTATGGTCACTGCAGAAGCAACTTCTCATTGAAAGTGTTCCTTTAACAGGCTAGAATGACTCCTCCATCTGAAATTATTGCTACATATTCACACAAAAAAAAAAAAACTTCACATCAAATGAGAGATTTTTGTTCATCTTTCACAGAGTTTAAAATAGTACTATGAGACAACTTAAAGATGAACCAATAAAAATTTCAAATTACTAAGTTCTTTTTTTACAATTGATGCTTTTTTATTGTCATTTATTTTCAATTCCAGTTTCAATCAAGAGGTTTTTTTTAGGACTCAAATCACAGTCATTCTTTGTCAATAAAATTTCATACAAAAAGTAAAATATATTGTTTATAGAAGCAAAATTTCATCACACTACATTTAACAGGAATAATTTTTCTTTAAAAAATAAATGTGAAAATAGAAAACTGCTTTTATAACCAAGTTTCAGCTTTCCTTCTATATCTAAATTTTCAATCTAAGTATCAGATTAAAAGATTTTTTTTAAAAACCATGTCTATAGTGGAGGAGATCATACTAAGTAAAATAAGCCAGAAGGAGAAAGACAAATAACAGATGATTTCATGTATATGTGGAATATAAAGAAATGCTAAGGAAGGAACAGACAAAACTAAAACAGCCCCTTAAAATCTAATTGCAGAATTGAAGCTACTAAAGGGTAAAGGATGAGATGTGGGGAGCAAAGGGAAATAGGGGACCCAGTGACAAAGATGGACCATGATGTTGAGTGACTGGTGCCCTGGTGGAAGACATCATACAGTAATTTAACATTTGAAGAGGTAGGAATTTATACCCCTAACTCAGATACAGAGGTCTCAACCTGTTAGGAGTCGCATGTGGAATGAAGAAGAAATTAAGATGGAAGAGACGGACAGCGATCTGTGAGGCTAGCCCACAGAACAAGGATCCTGAGAAGCATGTCCAGGTCCGACTTTAATGAAATCGAGATGCCACTTATATACCCCAGCCAGGAAATGTTACAAAGAGGTAATGAGGAAGTAGCAAAGTGTACATGACATGCAGCAGGCAGGAGGCGGGGATGCGTGCTAACAGGAGAATTTGCCTTTGGAGGCAACAGTCATTACTATCAGGTCATGTCTCCTGGGATATTCCAAAGAGGTTTAGACAGCTGGGTTACAGGTGAGAGATGTGCTATTAACCACCCTCTCGTGTGCCAGAGGGGGCTAGAGAGATAGGAGGTGGTCCTCTTATCTGAAGCTCCATCTCTCAACCTGTTCTACATTCCACATCAACCAACATGTCCTCAATCAAATAAATAATTTCTTTAAAGAGTAAGAATGAAACTTTTTGTACTTAGCAAATAAAATTCTTTCTTCTGGCCCTAAAAAAAGAAAAAAAGTCCATCAAATTCTAAAGAAAAAGTCTTTTCCCATATACAAATATCTATTTTTGAAAGTCTAATACATGGCATTTATATCACATATAACTTTTAAAATTCCTCTTTATTCCCTTCCTTTGTTTTCTCTCGGGAGACTAAAATGTCATCAGATAATCACATTGGACACAGTCAGGGAAATCAAAGAACATGTTCAAGAATGAAGGTCATGACATGATGGTTTCATCATTGTAGAAGACATTTTACATTTTTATAAAATGATCTAGATATTGCATATCCATGAATAATACAGTACTCCACACAGGGAAAAAGCGTTGCTGAAAATACTAGTAGATTCAGAATATGACCTAGTGACCACAATTTATAAATGATGACAACAAAGCTTGCTGGCAAAGGTAAGTCATGAAGAGTTGGCTCATGACAACAAATTCATTTACTCCAGGTCCTACAGTGGCAACAAAGACTGGTGTCCTTTCCCATATGTCCAAGAAGGAAGTTTGCCACTAAGTACAGTGACTAACCCTGTTAGAAGCCACTTTCATTTGGATGAACTCTAATGAAAAAGTAAAGAGCCTTTAGAAAACCCAAACTGGCTTTCATTTTAATTTCATTTTAATTTTTACACATTAATTCAAGAAATATGTTATTTCAAGCTTTATTAATCAACACTATTAATTCTTAAAGGTGAATTTTCTTTAGACATTCCTAACAAATTGCTGGGTGGCCTGCAGATAACCTCAGAGGCTTGACTTTCCTGTACTCTAATACATGGTCCTAGCCACTTATTTCTGGTGGGTCTGCTGACATATCTTTAGATCCCATCTAAGTTGGACTTTCCTTGAAGCCTCATTGAGCCCAAAGAGTTTGGGTTTTTATAAAATGAATAAATGTTTTTGTCTTTTCAAGTATATATGTTCTTATTATTTTTGAGGAAAACAAGACGTTATCTTAAAGGAAAGAACACTGCTTTCTCGGGGGTAAATATTTTATACTGTTCCTAATTTTATCTGATTTTACTTCAATTTCAAATTAAGCTAATCTAAATGGTGATCAGCGAAATTGAAAAAAAAAACAAAAGAAAAATATCACCTAAGTCATGTGTAAACACAACATTTGCCAAAGTCATGTTCTTTCAAGACGCCTGACAATTTTGGAATAGGGCTCACCAAGAGTTCTGACCTCCCACAAAGTTTTTCCCCACCCTCCAAACTGTTGCCTGACATCACCAACATCAACATAAAGAACTAGTAGTCTCCTCAGACCTAGCTTTCCCGATGGTAAATTGTAAAACCAAATTTTGCAACATAAGGGCAATATTCTCCAATCAATCACAAAATCACTAGACCTAATGGAAAGAATAAAGCTGGCAATTTGAAAAATAAAATAGGTCTAAAAAGAGGAGAGAATAAATCCTGAGCAGTTACAATCTTTAAGTGATTTTTATCTTCATTACTTCAATAAAGCTGCATCAAGAAAGAACAAAATTTCACTGAAAAATTTATACTGAATGATATGTCTTCACTTCTTCCATCTCCCTTACTGATTCACTCTACGACCTAAGTCAATCAAGCTATTTCTGCTCCACTTTCTTCATCTGTAAAATGGAGATAGTGAAAAGTGCCTACCACATAGGGTTGCTGGAAACAGTGTACAGACCGCCTGGAGCATGGGGAGTACAAAACAAAGGTGAGTTACCATTACTTTCAGGCTGACCCTCTACCCACTCTGTGCCAGGTCATACAGAGGCCATCCTCAACTCTCCCTTGGCATTTGCCACTGTATCTGAAAACACTGTGAACTTTGGTACAAGATCTATTTGCTTTTGATCATGACTGATGATAAATTTGTGCATCTTTGCCAATGCTCAATGCTCTCCAACTACCCATATGAAGCTGCTCTTTCAATGTGAAATTTAAATAAGAAAAGCTTAACTAAAATTAGAGTCTGGAAAGTGTATGGAGAGAGCACTCCAGCACTGTCACTTCCCATCTTTTGCAGGCATGCCTCCTCATTGTTAGCCCCATGGTGAAGCCCGGAGGATGCAGACAATGCACCCTCACTCTTCAGGCACTCACTCCACTGTCTTGATTTATTGGCTGCAGGAGGCTCCGTCCAGTACAGCGAAAGCTCTACCAATCAGAAGCAGCCCAGCCCAGCCAATGAGAACTCCTTGCCAGCCTGAACCCTCCCTCATTGCCAATAAATTCTCATTCAGAAGAGACCTGTGGTTCCCCACCTCTCCACCCCCACCCTTCATCTACAGAAACAAGCTCCTCTTCACACTTCCCATTTGCAACATGGCCTGTCGTGTTCAATTTCTAGACTACAAATCTCAGCTGCTGCTGAAAGCACCCATTTCGCTAGTAACGTAACTATTTTGGGTTTTTGTTTGTTTGTTTTTTTTATAGCAAGAATAGTTTTGGTTAAATTGAGATCTGCGTTTACGTTTTTGTTATATCAGGAACATCAGACAACAGTCAGAGTAAAACTAGCCACCATGATTTTCAAAAGCAGAGGTTCCATTTTCACCTCGCATGAATTTTGGAAGTAGAAGGTTGCTGTTCTTCCCTGTTGGCCTCAGTATTTTGCTCAAATATTTGGAACTGTCAGATCACAGTGCATGATGAGGGCTGACTCAACTCCAGGCAAAAAGACCACCTTCTACAACAGGAGGCAGGGGCTAGTCAGGTGGCTAACCCCAAAATGACTCTCTAAGAAGTCACCCAGCACAATCCCTCCTGCATCTTATTGAACAGCACTGAATAGTACAATGGCTCTTAACTCTCAGGCAGAACGGGATAGTTAAAATCTAACACTCACAGAGATGGCATCATTTGCATTAGTTTAGACCAAAAGTCCTGCATCTCCTCACTTCACAGCTCCACTGGCATTTATTTTCACAGTGCCCACAGGCAAAATACTAAATGACCCCATTTTTTAGGTAGTTAGACCCAAAAAATGTATTGCGTCCTTAACAACTTAGTAGGCCCTATCTATCCTTACATGTCCTTTATATGTGTGACAGTCACCACGTGAATGTTATATATAAATTGTAACTATTATTAATAATTTTTAATAAAGACAAGTGTGTGCCTCTTGGGCACTGTACAACTTCTTTTTAAAATCAGATTACACACCAAAATCGGATTTCCTATTCCATACTGATCTCCATGCAATGATTTCCATGTGTGGCATCAGCCACTGAGGCTTCTGCTGCACAAAGATAGGACATTTGGAAAAGTAAAGTAGCGGGAACTAAGGGTGAAGCCAGAACTGCCTTGAGCTAGCTCCAGAGACCAACCTCCTGCATGTGCAGAGTGGAAGCAGATTTACTTTGATGCACGTGCTCTGTCAACAGGATTCCAACCAATTTTCTCTCTTTCCAGTTCAGTGCGTGGCTCCTACCTCCAGGGGTACTGGAAAGCCCTGGGCACTGAGCTACTCAGGGGTTGTCTGGGCTAATGGTTTGGCTGCTCATCTGGGTCTGAACAACTCTGCTTTCTAAATGAGTTGCCATTTCTAGTTGTATTTTGATTCCCTATGAAGTTATTGATGTCTTTCCTCACTGGTGGATTCTCAGAACTCTTTGTTTTCCCTGTGTGTTGATGATTGTTAAAATCACATTTCAGTTGCTGCAGTGGAGTTTGAGAAGAGATAAATCAGAGCAGTCAAGACAACAGTTTCAAGTGGATTCTGAAAATGACTCAGCCTAAGCAAGGAGAGTAACAAAAGTAGAGAATTCCAGGTGTTAATCCCAAAGGAGGGCTCTGCTACAATTAGGGAATAAGCAGAGAACTGGGAGAGATTGTGTAGTTCGCACATCACAAAACTCCCTTTGCTGCCCACATAACCAGTATGTCAGATGTTGTAATGGTCAATGCCCCCCTCCCCATCCCTACTCACCTCCAGACTGCCTGAGTCAAAGTGGAAATATTATCTAAAATCAATCGCCTTCTATTCCAGCACCCATTGCTGGAAAGTCCCAATGAGTTTGTCTCCCCAGAGGTGTAGGGTAAAAATAAATAATATTAACACCAGATAATTGGGCAGTGGCTAAAAGATCTGAATTCTAGGTTTTTCAACCTCCAATTCAGCAATTTTTGGCATGGTAGAAATAATCTTTTAAAAATGCCTTTATACTTTTGTACAGTATTGTCTATTCCTGGTTAACATTTTTGAAGACAAAGATATTTTCTTATCCCTATTGAAGAATAAAATATGATATGATACGCTCAGAATAAAAATGATATATTTCCAGATTCAGTTATAGATTAAACCTTATCAAGTTTGAACAGTTCCTACATCATTATCCTGATGCCACTTTCTGAATGACTATGAAATATTTGTTTCTTTGAAAGTTTTGCTGCCAGGAAACATCACACTAGTAACGAGGGCTCACAACTGAGTCTGGAATCAAAGTTGCTAGCTATAACTTTATCTATTTTATATTTTAGATGAAAGTGTCCAGAACCATTGTTTTCCTTTTATCTTTGCACCAGAACAGTGTTAAGCTCAAAGCCTAAAATATATCTGTTTCTTTATATCCATTTAAAGGTTAGGCCACTGCTATTGGGTAGGTTATGTACATTCACCTATGCATTTGGTTGTCAGCATATTTGCAAAATAAATTGCCCAGTATTTTCGCAGGCCCAAAAGGCCTGAGTCGTGAGTATTTAAAATAAGAAATGGCTTCAGATAAGTTCTCAGATATGAAGAGGAAGGAGAAAAGGTGAATAGTTTTTATTTTTCTCAATGAAGTCACGCATTGGATTTGAGTCTTGAAAGTTCTTTTGCAAATAATATTTGCTCTCTGGAGATAACAATTCAAGTATAAAAATATATTTCTGGATTTGGTAGCTCTGAGGAAGTCATGCATAGGTGTTTGTAACAACCTAAAACTCTCTCTCTCTCTCTCTCTTGCTCCTCTCTTTCTCTTCCCCTATCCCCACCCCCCCCACACACACACACAATTATTTTGCAAATTTGCCCTAGTAAAGTTGGGCTGCTAGGTGTGAAAAAGTCCTTGGTACTTTGAGGTTCTCAGAATCTCATGTAATATTTTGGTTACCTAATATGCACATTAACACTCAGATTATTTTATGACTCTGTACCTAGTGCTTTCCATACTGATTCCCCTCCTGCTTGAGGTTATAAATTTTTGGAGGCATAAACCATGATTTTCCTTAGTAAATAAAACTGCAACATCTGCACATTACTAAAACTGTAGCAAACCCTTAAGAAATATATGCAAATATTTTTTTTTTTCAAAATGAGAGGTCTCGGTTGTAAGCAAAAGAAATTGATGCAGAAAACCTTAAACAAGAAAGGAAAGTAGTGGAAAGATAATGCTGATTCATGGGGTTCTCAAGGATTAGGGTTAGAAATTGTCCAGAAGCCAAGGCAGCCCCAAAGGGGCAAGTGTTAGGGAGCAGCTATCCCTTATCTTTGCTTGGTCGGTACCCAACCTGAGTGGGAAGCCAGCTCTTAGATAAATGCCCTTCCACTGACTGCAGAATGGAAGTGTAACACCTCTGGCTTCCACAAAAGTGGGGAAGCATCTGTTTCTCACCAGCAACAAATGCTCCATCCAGGATAGGGGTACATCTTGAGTGGGCAAAAAGTGTATGTGACTGCCTGATAACCTCCTACTACCTTATCAAACATTACATTTCAAATAAAGGATACTTCCCTGACTCTAATAAAAGACATATTTGTACAAACAAAACTGTGCGTATATATCCTCCAAGAAAGTAAGTTCTCATTAATCCAAAATCCCTGGATCACATCCATTTCACTTATGCATGACTTCCTCAAAGCTGCCCAATCCAGAAATTATTTTTTAACATGAACTGCTATCATGAATCATTATGCCTAATCTCCATTTTTCTGTCATTAGAATGTTATTAGTTAATTAAATTTTCCAAAAAGGATGATTCATATATCTCAGGTTTCTCTCCATTTAATAACCATTTACAGAAATCTAAATTTCTTAGTTATCTGTGCTTAAAATATCTCAATTTTAACCCCCCAATGCCACTAGTTGATATGAAAATTACCAATCTTATACTTTCTGCTATATACTTCTAAACTTCTATTTTGTTCCATCTTCATCTTTGCAAATGAGCAAAGAAATGCTCACAATTTCCTTTTCATTGACTTTTGAACAGCTAAGATTCCAAAACAAAAGTAAACATATTCCTCCATGAGCTTAGGTTTGGAAGAATCTCTCATAAAGTAACAATAAATAGGTACTATGTTCTTCCATTATTCTTACATCCTGATTAGCTTCAATGGCAAAGTGGACTTTAAATGGGCCCTATTTGCTTTTCTTATTTTTTATTGCACTTTTAAAGACATACTATTCTTCGATGTCATGAATGAATAGACTCAACACTTAGAAAATGATGAGTTGGGAATGCACTATTGAAAATTAGAGGATGTCTATGAATTTTCCAGAAACTGCTTTGATGCCCAAGTTCTCTGCACAATTATAATTCCTTAAGACATAAACAATCTTGACAAATAAGTATTTAAATAGGAAGTTGGCATTTAAAAGATATATGAAATTTTAAAAATCCTGTTAGGAAAAAAAACTCTCAATGGTTTAATATTAGATCATATGGATGTTTTATAAATATTAAACATGAAAATTGCTTATTAAGGTTTTATTTCTCTACAAGCCTCGAGGTTAATCTAAAGTCTATATGTTCTGATGAGTACAATTTAATTATACAAATATTAAATTTTAACTGTCTCTCCAATACTTTTTTATAAGCAGAATTATGTGTTGAACAAAATAGAGTTATTGAAAGGACTGAAGAAAATGATGCATGTAAAGATATTTACATGCATATACACTATTTTAATAATAATAATGGTAGTGGTAATCATGCTTATAGTCCCCTTACTGACTATGGAATATATGTTTTACTTTGAGATATTTAATCTATAAAACATGACATACACTGTGACTTCAATAATGACATTTAGTATGGAAAATTTTAGATTTTTTTTCTTTCCTTTTTCTTTATTTATATATAAATTTCACAACTTTGTAATCTCAAGGGTTTGCCTCACCCCCTCCCTCCCCTTCCTTCCCCCCCATTCCCTCCTGTTCATAGTTGTGCGCTTCATTTTGGTGCTTCGTTTGTTTTGACTTTCCTCAAGGCTTTTATTTATTTTATTTTTTTGCATTATATCCCATACATTAGTGAAACCATTTGGTTTCTGCCTTTTTCTTTATGGCTTGTTTCAGCTAATATGATTTCTTCTAAATGCATCCATGTTGTTATGAAGTCGTCAAATTTGTCATTTTTAATTGATGAGTAATATTCCATCGTGTATATATACCACAATTTTTTCATCCAGTCCTCTGTTTTGGGGCATTTAGGTTGCTTCCATGACTTTGCAATTATAAATTGTGCTGCAGTAAACATCCAGGTACAGGAGTCCTTTTGTACCCACATTGAGGTCTCTTTTGGGTAGATTCCCAGAAGAGCAATTGCTGGGTCAAATGGTAGTTCCATTTTCATTAGCTTGAGGGTCCTCCACATCCCTTTCCATAGTGGTTGAACTAGTTTACATTGCCACCAGCAGTGTAGTAGTGTTCCTTTCTCTCCACATCCTCGCCAGCAATTTGTGTTACCTGTTGTTTGGATGTGGGCCATTCTTACTGGTGTAAGGTGGTATCTCATTGTGGTTTTGATTTGCATTTCCCTTATTACTAGCGATGTTGAGCAATTTTTCATGTGCCTGTTGGCCATTTGTATTTCCTCTTTGGAGAAGTGTCTTTTTAGTTCTCCGCATTTTTTTGATTGGGCTTTTTTGTTTTGCTTTTGTTTAGTTGTGTGAGTTCCTTGTGGATCTTCGTTATTAAACTCTTAACACTCACGTGGAGAGCAAAGATTTTTTCCCATTCAGTTGGGCATCTTTTAGTTTTTTCTGTTGTCTCTTTTGCTGTACAGAAGCTTTTCAGTTTGATGTAGTCCCATCTGTTTATGTTTTCCTTCACTTTTTTGCCATCTGTGGATGTTTCCAGAAATGGATTTCTGAACTGTAGTTCATGGAGAGTTTTGCCCAAGTTTTCTTCTATGTATGCTATGGTTTCAGGTCTGATCTCTAAGTCTCTTAACCATTTTGAGTTGATTTTTGTACATGGATTAAGGGAATTTTCTTGGTCCATTTTTTTGCATGTCTTAGTCCAATTTTCCCAGCATCATTTATTGAAGAGGCTATCTTTGTTCCAAGGTAGCTTTTTCACCCCTTTGTCAAAAATTAGTTGACTATATATGTGTGGTTTTATTTCAGGACTCTCAATTCTGTTCCATTGGTCTGATTGTCTGTTTTTGTACCAATACCAAGCTGTTT
>PVHY01011008.1:0-49633 GCA_004024945.1 Uropsilus gracilis | reverse complement strand
TCCCGCCTGGGGCCCGTAGTGAGACCTGGTTCCAAAAAAATAGCTGGGCGTGGTGGCGTACGCCTGTAATCCCAGCTACCTGGGAAGCTGAGGCTGGGGATTGCTTGAGTCTGTGGTAGCTCGGGCAACGAGAGCCTGCGGTTCCACGGGCAAAAATAGCAAGACCTAGTCTCAAAAACAATGACGACCAGTTGGAGGTGGAGAGGGAGAAGGGGCCTAGGTGGGGCTTAGGGGTTTTGAGTCCAATAACCCCAGGAGGGTACCCCTTCAACTAGGTAGGAGGATGGGAATATTTTGCGCACTTCAGACCGTGCTGAAGCCAAGGGTAATAGCCCCTCAGACTACACTGGTGAAAGACTGGCTTCTTTCCTAAAGCTGGTTTTTCTGAGGCGGCTGAGCAGCACCACAAACACTACCTCCGGCGAACGTTCACTGCATAGGACTGCTTAAGGTCATAGCTACCTTTGCCCACAGTTTATTGAAGAAGAACGGTCCGGGTTCTAGAAGCGGTGGGCGGGGCCAATCCTTTTTTTTTTCAGGCTTTTTTCATTGGCCGTAAGGGGCTCCGAGTCCCACCTCTTGTGCAGCCGCCGACTGGCTCTCAGGCCTGTCACTCGGGTAGTCGCTGCGGCCCCGCCCCGCCGTGGCTCCGCCCCTCGCCGTGGCGCGGATCTCGCGGGAAGAGCGGCGGGCACGGCTGAGGCTCGGTCTCCTGGCTGCGCGCGGAGCGGGAGGGCTCTTCTCACACAAGCGCTTCCTCGCGGAGAGGTTGTAGCTGCGGCAGCCGCAGGCCTGGGCCGCCCCTTCTCTGCCGCCAGTTCTCTCCCCCAGTTCTCTCGGGTCCGCTTGCCCTCCGACGTTGCCCAGGTAAGGCAGCCCGGAGCGCGTCTCCGCTGAAGAGCAGTCGGGGCGCGGGGACTCGGAGCAGCTGGGGCAGCGGGCTCCCGCCGGGGGCGGCTCCGGGGGCTGCGCGGTGCTGCCTGGTGGGCGCGGGCTTGAGTGCAGGGGGCGAGGGGCGGTGCGGCGGCGTCCGGCTGCGGTCTCCCTAGGGCCGTGTAGCGGGTGCCCGGGCTTCTCGAGGAAAAAAGGGCGGACTGTTAGGGGATTCTGGGGTCTTCCGACTTGGGGTGGTGGTAGGTGGTGGCGTAAAGGGTCCCAGATGTTCGGGGTCCAGGGAGACTTATCGGGGACCTGTGGTTCCTTGAGGTGGCGCGCGGGGTTACGGGGCGAGGGGTTCTTTTATCGGGGTCCTGGGCTCTTTGGGGGACAGAAGATGTAGTTTAGCAAGGTCCTAGGTCTCTGAAGGGGCAGATCTTTGGGGGCTCGCGCCTTACCGGTCCTTTGAGCGGGAGTGGGCGTCTGTTTCTCATTCCTGGGGTGAAGCAGCAGTGAGTGTATTTAGGTTCCGGGGAGAAGGGTTTGTTTAATGGGGTGTCGCGACCAGAGCGCGATCTATCTGGGTCCTGCTTCGGCGGCCGGGTCCGCCTCGGTGGGCTCGTGGGGTGGGTGTGCGGTGAAGCTAGCGCCTTTACTGGGGTTTCTGCTTTGCCCAGAGGGGGGCGGTAACTTGGCAAGGTTTCGGGTCTTTCCGGGGGCGACTGTGTGCGTTAGCATGTCCACTGGTGATCTCGGGTGGCGGCACTGGGTTCACTCGGCGCACGAGGGAGCTTGAGTGGCATCCTGACCCAGTAGGCAGTCTTTGGCTGGGCAGTATCTTGGAACAGGTCTCTTTCTCTCTAAGTGAGATTTACTCAGTTGGAGGATTGAGCTGTGTTGTTGTCTAGTTGGAGAAACACCATGGGCTTTGGGGCAGTTTTCTCTTCTCCGGTCTGGGATCCATGTGGGGGCGTGCTGGTCTGGGCTGCCCTGGGCTTAACACAGTGGCAGCACCTTAGGTGGTGACTGTCGACTACTAGGGGGAGCATGCCCTCAGGTTGATCGTGCAAGCTGCTGAGGCTGGGGGAGGCTGTGCGGTTTTGGCGTCCCTTCCTAGGTGGTCTGCTTTGCTGATCCCGCATTTATTGGTATTTATTGGTCGAGTGTTAGGCAGGTAGTGCTGGGAAGTGTGTTCTGGCTTCTCTCTGTTCTGTGAAAAGCATTTGTGGAGAGGCATAACTTCAAGTTCAGCTTCCAGACAGCGTGTTGGAATTTGAAGTTTAGCTGGAGTTCAACAAAAACGTCATTTGAGACCTGTAAAGGATGGCTAACAGAGCTCCTGTAGATAATCCTGCTTAGCACTTTTATTATAAAAGGTACAATTAATCGTGAACCTTAAGCAGAGTTCTTGGTAACTAGTCCAGGACTAGATGGCATCACATAGAATGGCATATTTATGTGGTTAAAAAATGTTTAGGCCAGGAAGTGTGTTCCTTCTTCTGGGTAATTACTTTAGCATAAGGCCTGTAAAAGACACCTGATGTGACGAACAGTGGAACCCATACTAAGTAGTGAAATTCTGTAATTTTGGGTAAGCTGACAAGTATGCCAAAGTAAAGAATTGTGCTTGTCCTAAGTCTTTTCCTTAGTGATAGGTTTTTAAAAATGACATTTTTTTGATCTTGAAACCAGAAAGATTAGGGATAAAATACTTAATCTTTGATTTTCACAATCATTAAAACAAACAAGCAAACAAACAAAAACAAGGGAAATCTGCATAACAATATTTAATTCTTTAGAGCTTAAGTTTTTGGTTTTGTTTTGGTTAAGATTAAAACCAAAAATGCTGGTAATATTGTTGAGCAGTTATTTAAGAAACCTTAAATGTATTTTCCCCCATTTTTTGAGAGATGATAGATTTTGGTAATTAAAAAAACCAGATTTCTCAATTTTTAAATCAGTGTATTGAACAGCCAACAAGTATTTGATCTGTTAGGTATCACAGGTCTTAAGTATGATGATTTCAATGCTCATGTTACCTACGTAAAATGAGAAAGACAACAAATAGATGAAACAAACACTTGAAATAATTGAGATGCTGATAGACTATTTGGAGTTTAACTCACTTTTTTGTACCTCCGTGAATGATAAAATAATTGGTGTCTGTGTGGTAGCCAGGAACCAAGCAAAATGATAGTGATATTTTGAATTATTAAGCAAAGGTTAAATGATCAACAGAGTTTGGAAGTTAAATATATAAATAAGATATGACTGAGGAGTAGTACCTTTTTTAAAGTAGGCATAAAAGCCTCTTTCATTATACACTTGAAACAGTGTTTTGGGGGCTCTTCAAAGGAGAACTGCAGAGGCATGGAAGAGAACCATTAATTTTATGCTTTTGTATTATTTAAATCTATTTCAGTGAGCAGCCATTACTAAAGTGTAGATTAGAGGACTAGAAACATTTTGGTCATTACGCAGATTTGTGAAGTATACAGTATAAGACTTCTATCTTTGTCACTTCCTGTGTGTGCATGAGTGAAAGAAAAACTGTATTCACATATCAAAATGTTATAAGGGTTGGGATCACAACAAAATGACAAAGAGCCTGAGACCTAAGTAAAATGTTTTTTTTTTTTTTTTTTTGAGACTGGGTCTTGCTATGTTTGTTGCATGGTGTAGTCCTGATCCTGCGGACTCAAGTGATCCCCAGTCTCAGCCTCCCAGGCAGCTGGGATTACAGGCGCCCACCACCATGCCTGGCTCGTTTTTCGAGACCAGGTCTCCCTTTGTTGCCGGGGTAGTCTCTAACCTGTGAACTCAAGCGATTCCTGGCCTCTTGCCTCCCAGAACTTGGACTACAGGTGCCCACCACCACACCCGGCAAAAATGTTAAAATACATTAAAGGTGTTGGACATTTAATTAGTTAGATGTAGATTGATCTCAAGCACTTTTTTCAGATTTGTTTCCCAAACTTGAGAAAAGAACTTTTCAGATTCCCTAGAGAAGAATAGAGTGTACTTTTGTGAAGGGGAAGAGCTAATTGTGGCACTTAAGGAAGAGGCTTCTTTTGCCACACATATGCACATCTAGTAGATATGCTTTCCTTTTGAGACATGTGAGAAAAAATAGTTTTAAAATTCGTTATTATATTGCTGAAAATCACAGTACCAGAAAGTTTTTTCATTTATCTTTCAAAATTCTAGAATCATAAATGTGATATACTAAAGTAATTTCTAGGAAATCATCAGACATGCATTCCAGGCTTCATTGTGTCATCTGTATGACCTTGTGTACTTCCTTTGTCTCTCAGAGCCTTAGTTTCCATATGTATGAAGTTACAGCAAGAAGAGGTTCTGTTAATAAAAAACTAGACTCCAGTTCCAGGGATTATACTGCATTGGTTTTTAGTTTGGAAATCCGCAATATTTATATCTACAAAAACAGATATATGCCATAAGATTACCTCGTTCTAAGCCTATAACTAATTCCGTCTAATTTTTACATGTCATGGCTAATTTTAGAAGCCTTTCATTTGTAAGATATATAGGAAATATTAAATTGTAGACTATACATTCATGAAGGTAAATGATTTCCTTTTGATTACTTAGCTTTATCTGTTAAAACATCATTATTTTTATTTCTGATTCCTTCCTCTGTAATAGGGTGTGTGGTAATGCATTTCTTCTCATTTAATTCTGAGAGTAGAATGAGGTCTCTAGTGGTTGACCCTCTTTAATCCATCCTTTACATTACCACCAGAGTGATTTTTCCTAAAATGCAAATCTGTTCAGTGCTTCTTTCTTAAAACCCGAAGTTCTCACTTACCTCCACTATTTCTTTCTTTCTTTCTTTTTGAGACTAGGTCTCGCTATTTTTGCCTGTGGAACCGCAGGCTCTCGTTGCCCGGGGTACCACAGACTCAAGCAATCCCCAGCCTCAGCTTCCCAGGTAGTTGGGATTACAGGCGCGCACCTATTTTTTTGGAACTAGGTCTCACTACGGGCTCCAGGCAGGACTCGAACCCCTATCCCTAGCCCCGGCTGCTTCATAGGCTGAAGCTTACAGGCACGAGCCACCGTGCCCCTGGCCTCCACTATTTATTTCTAACTCTGTATTATTATAGAACCCTTCATCATCTGGATTATAGGCATTTCCCCCACCTATATCTTACCATCCAGCTATACTAATACAATTAGTTCACGGAAAGAGCCATACTATTTCTTGACTTCAGGCCTCTGCTGTATTCTCCCTGCTGTTTAGAATTTCTTTCTCTTGTCTTGCTGACAAAGTCTACTGATCTTTCAACATTCAACTTAAGCACAATCTACTTTTTAATTCTTCTGGCCCTCTTGTTCTCCCTCTTCCTACCCCAGTGGCTTGTTCATTCTCTATGACTTGTTCATTTATTTCTAATATTCATTAGTATGCTATAATTATCTATGTCTGTCTCCAGATTCAAAGGGAGGTTCATATTTGTCTTAATACTTTTTAATTCTCAGTTCCTTATTTTATACTTTGATTATATATTTGAATATTCAATGCCAAAATTAATATTTTCAGGTCTGAAGTGAGTTAAGCCCAAATTTCAGTATTATCCTATTTTTTTATAAAATGTTTGACTTTCTAAATTATTTATTAATGAACTGTAGTTCCTATCTTCATATTTAAGAAATGAGACTCCTAACTCTAGAGTAGTTAAGGGTTACTCTCTTAAACTTCCAAAAAATCTTGCACAATTTTGAGGCAACCACTACTTCCTATTTCTAAAATTGCTAAGAGAGTTATGAGTTAGTTTGGCTAGTTCAGATCTTAGACATCGGTGATTTGGTAGGTATTTATCTTGGCTTCTTTCTGTATAGGAAATGATTGTTTTGTGTGTGTGTGTGTGTGTGTGTGTGTGTGTGTATGTGTGTGTAAAAGGAAGCATTGACTTAATAAATGACTTATACACATTGCCTTTACTTTTCAGAACAAACCCTGCAGAATTAGTAACTTGCTGAAGACCGTTATCTACTGAGAACAGGCTATGACTAGGTCAATGTCTGCTTTACTTTGACAGTTTTTTCAAATTATACTGCTTTCTGCAAATGACTGAATAGTGTGTTTAAAAGAATTAGTAGATGTTTTAATCAGTTTATATATTGAAGACATAGGTTGTAAAGTTTATCTATTCAACTTTTTCAAAGAAGGTAGGATTTGATATTGAATGGACTTCAGATACATTTTAATCTAGCTCCCTCACTAGGATAGGAGGGATTGATTAATAAGAGTAGTCTCATGAGGCTCATACAGCTAGTTGGTTAAGGTTTCTTTAAGCTAGTTATGAACATTGGTGTTTATTAGAACTATTACTTGAGGAAAAAATGCCACGTCCTGATTTCACACCCAAGAAAAAAAAGCCCAAATGACTTTTAGAAAAGTGATGTTGAGGATCTCAGAGTCTTAAGGACAGGGCTCAGAGAAAATCCTGACTCTGGATCATGACACATGAAGATACCTCAGTGCTTTTATTCGTGTAGTTCCCTGGTCTTGCTTCTCTTTCTCTCTCTTTAAACTGTAGTTACTAATCGTAAACCCAATGATTTTGTTGCTATTATCAGCCTTACCAGTAATCATTTAAGTGCCAACCACCAATCTAACCCATAGGAATATAAGAAATCATAAAGCCTATGCACCCTCGGGAAGGGACTTGGTTTATTTGGGGTTGGGGAGCAGTGCTTATTTAATTGCAGGGTATCATGTAAAGAAGCCATAAATGATAAAACTCTGAGCACTCAGAAGGTTAGTAGTTGTGGACTGGGCTAATGGTAACAGAATCTTCTATATAGACACAGTTTTACTTAAGCTAGTCTTTAAGTGAAGACTTAGAGTGGTGTAAATGGAGAAAAAGGCTGAGGAAAAGAATCACACAGTTCAAAAAAAAATTTTTTTATAAATTTTGTTCACTTTCCTTTAGTGACCTCTTTACTATTTCAGAAGCCCTGGTACATGTTCTTGCAGATATCCAGCTGTCTCACTTTGAATCTTTTCACCTCTTTCCTGAGACCTTGATAGGGTCTCTTATTTAAAATTGCAATATCCCTTCCACACTCATTCTTCTGTTCCTTTTCCCTGCTTTTTTGCTATCCAACTACATTATATATTTTTTGGCTTTCTACATTCTATAAAAAGATCCAAGCATTTTTACTTATTTTATTCATTCTTGTATGCCTAATGATTTGGAGCTGTACTTGTTACAAAGTTGGTGCTCAGATTTTTGTTGAATGAATAAGACAGTGAAACATTTTAAGTTTTAATGAATTTTGAATTGATTTTTTGTGTATAATGTAAGATAGTGGTCTAGCTTCATTCTTTTGCATGTGGCTGCCCAGTTTTCCATGCACCATTTATTGACGAGATTTTTCTTTGTATATTCATGGCTTCTTTGTCCTGAATTAGTTGTTTACACATTTCTGGACTCAGTTCTGTCCCATTCATGTATGTATCTGTTTTCATATTTTTAACTTTTTGATCACTATGCTTTTGTATCAGTTTGAGGTCAAGGAACATGGATAACTTTATTTTTGTTCTTTCAATATTGTTTGTGGGGAAGATAATAGAGCTTTAAAGCAGGAATTTGAAAATCATTTTATCTAACTTTCTGTCCTTTGTTCCATTCTGGCTGGCATAGAGGGAGAGGAACTTTATTTTCCATTATTTTTTAATATGCTTTTATAGGACTTAAACATTTTATGCAGCAAAGTTTGCCAGTATAAACAACTCAGGGAATTTCAACCTATGCAGTCATGTAAATCACTGATCAGATAAAAATACAGAAAGTTTCCAAGATATTTGCTCAATCTCTCTCCTACTTAGTACTTCCCAGCAGTAGCCACTGTTTTGACCTTCCGCAATAGTTTTGCTTATTTTTGAACTTAATATGAATGAAGTCAAGTTATCATTTTATGTTTTGTTTCTTTTATTTAACATACTGTGAAATTCATCCATGATTTTAAGTTAACTATTCTTTTTCATTGTTGTATAGTATTCAATTGTGTGAGTGTAGTTATGTATCACTTAATGATCTGGGTAAATTTGAAAAGTGTACTCTGAGAAATGTGTCATTTAGGTGATTTCTTCATTGTGTGAATGTCATTAGACTTAGTACACGGTATGGTTTTCTACATACCTGCTGTATGCTATAGCTTAATGGGATAACCAAAATGTATATGCACTTTGTTACTCATAGAAACTTTGTTAAGCTATACATGAATGTATCCATTTTTTCTGTTGATGAACATTTGAGTAATGTCTAGTTTTTAGCTTTTAGGAATAAACTTGCTGTGAACAGTTTTAAACTTATCTCTTGATGGGCAGAAAGATTCATTTCTTGCCCAAATAATGGATTTACCCTCATTTCCATATATGTGTAGATATACACTCATAATTCTTAATTATATATGGTTCTTAGACATGTTAGATGGTCATTAAGTGATTGATGATAAATTATTAACTAATCATGATACTACTTAAATTTGTTAAAAATATTGGAGAAAAGTTTCTCTTGCACACATTTTTCCTTATATGTGACATCAATCATGTGGCATTTAACTTAACCAGGAAACTTATTAATGAATGTACAGGTTTCTTTTTCTCTTGGTTGCCTTTTTTTTTTTTTTAAGTCATTTTTATCACTTGCTTTCCCATTTCCAGGAGATGGGGGAAATATGTGCAGAAAAGAGAAAATTCAAATTAATTTATTTCAAGATGTGAGTTTCAGCACTGGTTGGTTATTTTCATAATTTTTTGCAACAATAAAAATCATTCCTTTTTGACAGTGTGTTTTGACTTACATTATGTTTTTCTACTACTATTCTATACAGTTTGAAATCAAATATATCAATGCAGTGAGAGCCTGGGAAGAAAAACTTATGAATCTATTTTTTATTTTTTGAGACTAGGTCTCACTATTTTTTTTTGCCCGTGGAACCCCAGGCTTTCGTTGCCCGGGGTACCACAAACTCAAGCAATCCCCATCCTCAGCTTCCCAGGTAGCTGGGATTACAGGCGTACTCCACCACGCCCAACTATTTTTTTGGAACTAGGTCTCGCTACGGGTCCCAGGCGGAACTCGAACTGTGATCCCTAGCCCTGGCCACTTCATAGGCTGAAGCTTACAGGCACGAGCCGCCGTGCCTGGCTCTATTTTTTATTTCTGTCATGTGTTAATAGCTTGTGTTTTGGAATTTGTCAAGCACAGACTTTGTTTGATGGTCTTAAGTAATTGTAGAAATGACTTTAGTTGGTGAAGAATGCAAATGAGAGACCCTATAATAATAAGAAATCTTGAGAAATGTTTTTCACTTCTGGAAATGTTTTCACTTCCTTTTTGAAATGCAGTCTAAACTGAGACTAAAAAGATGAATAGGGAAACTAGGTGAACAGGGATCTCTGAAGGGAATGAGGTACAAGGACACTCTAGGTAGGGAACTGTATTTGTGGAGATCAGTGCAGATTTGGGAATCTTGTAGGCACTTCAGAAGATCTAGAGCAGTGGTTGTCAAATTATAAATGTGCATGTGATTGTAGGAGCAGGACTCCTAATTTTGGAATTCAAGCAGATTCACAGGTGATAGAGATGTTGCTGGTTCATGGGTCACCTTTTGCAAATGACTGGAAAAAAGTTTAAGAAGCAAGTGAGAAAGAAGGAGTGTGAAGTGAAAGCAAGGATCAGCTTGAAGAATTTTATCACCAATGTAAGGAATTGGAAGAAGTGATTACCCATTGAAGGAATTGTAAGAAGGAATTGTAGGAATTGTAAGAAATTTTAAGAAGTCAGTGATTACCCATTGAAGGGTGCTAAGCATAATGAGATTGGTGATTTCTGAGTAGTAGTGAAAACAATTGGTAGGGGAAAACGCTGTCTACATTGAAATGTACAGCTTGGTTGGAGTCTGAGAAATGATAATTTACCCCTTCATTAATAAGTGTATATTTTTCCTATTAGCAGACTGAATTCATTTAAAGGAAAAGTTTAGTTGTGTATACTAATTTAGATGCTATATGCTAGTTTCATTAGTTTCTTTTTCCAGGGATGTTATTTATCCTAATATGTATTATTTAGCTCATAATTACATTATTATTTGTTTGATGGGAGTTTGTCTTTACCCAGTTGTACTATATATGATACTCCTGTCTTTTACCCAGTTGTACTATATATGATACACCTGTCTTTTTACTATGTCAGTTTTAAAATAAGCTCACTTACTTTAAGCTTATGGAAAGGTAGGAATGATCTCAGTGATACAGTTATTTGGGTTAGGTTGTCATCAGCTTTCATAAATGATACTAATTAGAAGGTTTGAATTATTTTAGTTGTTGAAATGCTGCATCGTTTTTGCAATATTATGAATCAAATTTTATAATAAATGTGTGTCATATGTATCTATTAAGAATGTGACTATATTTGAATTTTGACTTTATAGATTAATTTAAAAAGCTTAGAGAAATACCAAAGACAACAATCTAATGCCTTATGCAAATATAATTGTTTCTAATATGGTAGACATTTCCTTTTACCATGAGATATTTGCCTATTTGTATATGCTTATCACCCACACTAAGTATTATATCATGAATGCTTTGTTTATATTGCTTAATTTTTAATAGCATATTATTCTACTGAATTAATTAATTCTACTGAATTAAACTAAAACAGTTTTAGTTTTAAAAGCATTTTCTAGCTTGATGAGAAAAAAGTATCTTAATTTTCTTCATTGATTTTAAGTGAAGTACTGTAACTTTTAAAAAAATTATTAAAAGATTTTTAAAAGAATGTCTTATGTGGCCGGGCACGGTGGCTCGTGCTTGTAAGCTTCAGCCTATGAAGCAGCCGGGGCTAGGGATTGCAGTTCGAGCCCCGCCTGGGGCCTGTAGCGAGACCTAGTTCCAAAAAAAAAAAAAAATAGCTGGGCGTGGTGGTGCGCGCCTGTAATCCCAGCTACCTGGGAAGCTGAGGCTGGGGATTGCTTGAGTCTCTGGTACCCTGGGCAATGAGAGCCTGCGGTTCCACGGGCAAAAATAGCAAGACCTAGTCTCAAAATAAAAAAAATAAATAAAAACAAACAAACAAAAAAAAGAATGTCTTATGTATACGCTTATAAAGTAAAAATATTTAACTAGAATTACTGTTTTGTCATAGTTTTTCTTTTTAATAAATTAATTTTTTAAATAGTCATTACAGAAAAATACAGACTACAAAGACCCAAACAGGTGTCCCAGAGGCAAACACTATTATCAATTTCTTGTGTATACTTTCAGAGATATGTAGATTGTGTGTGTGTGTTTATCAAAACATTAGGGGAATTATGGAGAACATTCATTGTAATACTGTCCAGTTCAGATATGGTATTGTGTACTAAATTGTGTATTAAAAATTAGAAAGGGGCTAAAAATGATTAGTATCTGGCTACTGGCCCAGAAGGAGGAAAAGCAGGAACTGGCAGCATTTGGCAGTAATTTTCTCTAAGACAAGTGGCCTTACCTCTTTTTATTATTAGATCGATTCTTTGACAATAGCACTTCTGTTTATAATACTGATTTCTCTAGTACTGTTCCAGAAAGGGAAGCCAAGTTTTAAAAAATTAGGCAGTGGACACCTGAAAGAAACTCTTTGACATATGAAACCTATTTGTTAGTATTTAGGAGGACATTTAGGGGAGAGATGCTTTATGTTAGGTATTCTAGGATTTATTTGACAGTTACTTTTAGTGAAATTTTCATGAGTTTGTTGCTTAATTATGAAAGTTTGAGTCTAAGCAATTACAAATAAAATTTAAGTTCACATTATCTAATTAAAAAATTGGTTGGCCATCACATCAACATATTTTAAGTAAATATTCTAAAAAGGCTCTATGCTGATAGTATAGTAATGTTTTGTCTTAAGCAAATTGACTTGAAGTCATTGCTAAATAAGTGGTTTGAACAATAAGAGTCAGAGGTTTTTAATTGGATTCTACAGAGCTTTAATGCTTTAGGGGAAAGATATTTTCTCTTTAGAGAGATTTTTTTTTTAAGTTTCTTATTTCCAAAAATGAAATTTGGAATGACTGTTATTTACTGAATACTAGCTATGTGGCCCAAGATAAATTATGTGGGAGTATTATGAGAGTTCCTATTAGTTAACATTCATATGTCCCACTCCAGGTTAATTATAAGCCTGTGAAGCCTACTGAATGGTGTTTGAAAATATTTAAGGAATTTTAAGAAAGAATTTACCAGAGTTGGGAAGTGATCACCTTAATTCTTTTAAATGTTTGATTTTGAGATAGATATAAATTTTATAGGAGAATTGTAAAAATAATACCAAGTATTCCCATATACTGATTTTCGGTGAGCCTCCCTCAGTGTTAACATCTTATGTAACCATGGTACATTTATCAAAGCTAAAAAATTCATCCTGATTTTTAAAAAAGAAAATCTAGCAACTCTTTTTTTAAAATGCCTACTTTATGTAAAAAAGTGTTTTAGCTGCTCAGATATGCATAATATTGGTGGATCATAGTATAATGATGAACTTGGTATCATTTTGAACAGATTCTTGAATTATTGAACACATACATTGTTGGTACTTTAAAAAAGGACATGATCACTGGGAGTCAGCCTGGGTTCATGGATTGTAAGTCATACCACAGTAGCCTCACTGTTTAAGTGTGAGTAAACTAGTAGGCACATTAGGAGACCCTCTGGTGGTAATATCTAAAATTATAATTACATTTAATGGATTTTTAATTTTGTGCTGAACACTGGGCTAAGTACTTATTATATATATATATATATATATATATATATATATATATATATATATATATAATTTAGTCCTGTTTTACACATTTGGAAAGGGACCCCCCAAGGTTATACAGATAGCATTTGACAACCTTTTATAATATCTTTGTAGACAAGATAGAGAAATATAGTCTGAATAATTACATAGGTAGTTGATTTTAATTGATTAAAATATCCAATGATTAGTGGATTGATGAAATTAAACTGCAGTTCATTCCTTGTAGTGTCTTAAAATGCTATCTTCCCCTGTGTCCTATCAGTTACTCTCAAAATTGTGAGGGAGTGCTAGTATGTTATGAAGCAAGAATTAGCATCCTCTCCACCACCCCTTATTTTTAATAATTAGGGATTGTAAGGAAATATTTGTTATAACATTTTTATTTGATAGGCATAAACCAAGCCCTCTAATTGATTTTTTTTTTTTTCTTCAATCTGTACAAACACAGGGTTGGAGACTAGATGACATTTTTTTGTTTTTGTTTTTTTAATGCAAGTGTGTCATGGTATTTATCTGAAGTTGGTGAGTCAGTGGTTTATTATAATTGCCCCAGAAGCTAAATAACACTTGAAATAACATTATCTTGAAGCATGTTCTCCAAAGCCTGCTGATTATCCTTTTCTACTATGCATCTAGCTTAGTGTTCTGTATGCCATATTTTAAGGAGGATATTGATAAGCAATGTATTCAAAGGAGAGTAATCAGAATGAAGAGTGTCTTGAACATCGCTTGCAAAATAATTGAAACACTTGAAATTTTCTGCAATGAAGAAAGAAGATTTAGTGGAATACATGGTAATACCTGTCATAATGGGTAATTGCATGATCTTAAATATTCTTCCTGGCTCAAATCTGTGTTTCTGTGAAACAGATGGAGTGACATGCAGTCACATCTTTAGCATCTCCAGAAGTAGGAACAATGAACAGAAATATTGGTTCTAGATGAAAAGAAATATTGGTTCATTATGAAGTTTTTTCTTTTTTAAATAATTGAAACAGCATTCTGTCATTAAAACATCTCATCTTAAGGATTTTTCTAACTCCAATCTTTTTTTTTTAGACTGGGTCTTGCTATTTTTGCCCATGGAACTGCTGGCTCACGTTGCCCAGGGTACCACGGATTCAAGCAATCCCCAGCCTCAGCTTCCCAGGTACCTGGGATTACAGGTGCATACCACCACACCCAGCTATTTTTTGGGACTAGGTCTCGCTATGTTGCCCCTAGCGGGACTTGAACCACGATCCCTAGCCCCAACCGCTTCATAGGCTGAAGCTTACAGGCACGAGCCACCGTGCCTGGCTTAACTCCAATCTTTTTTTATATCTCTTTTCATAATAATTTCCCATAACAAAATTTTGTCTTGAGTAGCTCACTTAATCTCAACATCCGATGGCTTCATGTGGTATCACATGTTATGGAAGGCTGTATTTGATTGTTATTCTGTGAAGTTAAAATGAGTTAATTTAATTAAATGAGTTTTTGCACATGTTTATTTGGGATGTTTATTTAATGCAATCCTTTAGCTCGTGGTACTTACACAGAAATTTTTATTTACAATTCCATAGAAGCAAGATTTGAGTAAAGACTCATTTTAGAAATGTAAAACACTCTATTTGGAGTTGTTCTCAGATATGATGGCATAGGTAACACCAGAATTGAAATGTTTAATACATGTGTTTATAGAAAAGTAATAGTATTAAAAACTGAAACCAAAGTTAACTTCTAAATGATTCAGTTATTTAAGTTCAAAATGAAATATTAAGCTATTGTAGTCACTGTTCCTTGAATAAACCAGGGATCTATGGGGGTGGGGAGCTTCCAAATACCGTTTCTCTTTGTCTTTAGACTGATTTAAAGCCTCATCTTCAGAACTTCCCCAGACCTGAGTGACCTCAGGTGTTTTTGTGTCCGTTTAAGTGCATTTTAATTTTTTGTTTTCATCAAATATAGCATTTATAAATTATAGTAATAATACCCATTAAAAAATTGAAAAATAAAAACTTTAATTCTCACATTTTTAACACTGCTACTCCCAGACATTCGGAGTTTCCCTTTAGTTGTTTTTCTATGCCAATTTCTTTGCTATTAGCCCTCAAAAGTGGTACTTATTTCAAAATGAAATTTCTCATAGAAAATAAAAATCAGGAGATACATTTTAGTAGCTTACCGTGATAGTAAGCATATACTTTGCATACTAATATAAACACAAAAGGTAAAGCATATTTTTAAATGCTTATTTAAGAAATTTATGTGACAGTATCTAATTGAGCCAAATGAAATTTGTTTGCTTTTATCACTTTGATTTTCTATATTCTCTCTTCTCTATACGAAAGCTTTCTCATATCTAGTTGTTGTTCCAGACCAGTTATTATATTTTGTTCCTATTGACTTTCGCTCAGGAGAAGCGTGAATCCTTGTGAGAGATCTGTTTGCTTTGTTCAGGGAAACTATTGACTTTCATTTTGATGATAGTTTTTCACTGTTTCTTTATCTGGGGACCTCTCTGCAATGTATATTGCTATTTTAAGTTATTTTATCTAAATTTGACAAAATAAAATTTCTGAAGACACTCAGGAAATGTGTGAACTTCCTGAGATAACCTTAGATCCCATGAGTGGAAAAGCATAAAAGGACAAGTAGGTAGTTGTATACTCTGGCTGGGAATTCTTACATTGTCTGATGGCCATTTAAAATTGTATTAATGTGTTCATTTCTAGAAGTTAAATGTCCATTATGTCCTAATGCTACATCCCTCAAATAATTATACTAATGAAAATGTGATAATTAAATTTTTTATTTGCTTGCTTGAAAAGTAATTATTTTGCATTATCATCTATTTGAGCTAAAAGGAGTTAAATGCTCAGACTACTTATGTGGTCCAGTGGTTCTCAGTTTCACTTTTTTTTTCAAACTCTTGTATGATACTATAACAGACTACAAATAAAAAATAACTTTTCTTATAACCTTATTTTGTTTGTATGTATAAGTTTACTTGGTATAGAGTCACTGACATTGAAAGTGTACTCTGTACTTGTTTTCTTGTGGAATAAATTTGCTTAAGATTCTAGTCCTAGTGCTTAACAGTATCTAAAACTTAGCAAATTCCAACTGTGTATAAATGGACAAATGAAAGAATGATTGAAGCCATTTTGATATTTCTTCGAACTTGAAAATTGAGTGATGAATTATGACTATAATCTCTATTTCTGCGTTAGAATATTTCTCTTTCATTTTAATTGTACAATATCTACCACAACTGGCAGGTTGTTGAGGTTAATTTCTAAGGCTTAACTTAGAATTTGAATATTCCTTATCGAATTTATCTGTGACTTTGAGAAAAGAAAATTGGAAAATCTTTGTTTTTAAGACTGAGTCAATAATGATATTTTACATTTGATTATGCACTTTATAATTATAAATGTGGTAAAATAAAATGCCTATGATAATTTCTAAAACAATTATAGTATGAATCCACTTTTCTGTTTCATTGTATAATTGATTTACAATAAACTACACATACTTAAAGTATATAGTTTAAGAAGTTTTGACATGTATAAACCTATGAAATTGTAATCACAATGAAGATAATAAACACGCACATCATCTCAGGGGTGTTGTGTACCTGTAGGCTTTCCTTCTTCTTCCACATGCCTATACTTTTCATCCCCAAGTAGCTACTGATCTACTCTGTCACTATAGATTGTTTCACTTTTCTAGCGTTTCATATGAATGGAATCAGTGCTTTTTTAAAAATCTGGTTTCTTTCAGCATAAATTATTTTTGAGATTCTTCTCTTGTGTATCAGTATATTGCTTTTTAATTGCTGAGTAGTAATACTCTACTTCATGGATATAATAGAATTTTTTCATTTGTTAATGAACATTTGTATAATTTACAGTTTTATTTTCAAAAAAAGCAGAAACCTTAATGTATGAATCTTTTATAAACATTTTACCCTCAGGTATATACTTACCATGAAATGATTGCATCATATGATAGGTGCACATTTTGACTTGAAAGGTTGGGGGAGGTAAAATAAAAAGCAAATTTTCTTAATATACAAAGAAATCTTATAAATCAATAGGGGAACACCAGTAATTCACTGGAAAAATAGGTAGAAAACATAAACAGGTAGTCCAAATTAAAAGAAGTATGTGATTTTAAACATTAAAGATTTTTAGAAAGCTAGCCAAAATGGTAATATAGTGTTTAAAATTTAGACCTCTTAAGCTGTAGTATCTAAAAATTTGACTACTTTGGATCTGTATATTCTTTTAATTATAAGCAATGTTAAGTATCTACCTCTCTGTGTCTGTTTTCTCATTAGTAAAAGGGAGATAATAATCACAAACAAAGGATTGTTGTGGAAGTTACGTGAGCATATGTGAAATGCTGAGAACAAAATTTGGCATATAGAAAGTGCTTTATGAAGGTTAGTTTCTGTCATAATAATGCAAATTTACCAAATCAATTATGATTTGGCCGGAGGTCACACTACAGTTATCTTTGCCAAAAATGTGTATGGGACATGGACTCAAAAAAAAATGCTTCCAAAACTTTAAATTTCCAGTTCCTTTTCAACTAGCATTCTAGTACTGAATTATTTTCATCTTTTCCTCAAAAACAGAAATCCAGAGGATTGTTACTTGGCATTGGTCTTAAGGCTACTGAATCCATTCTGTGTATTTTTGGCAATAATGAAATATTTTACATCTTAGCTTTTAATTCAGGTTCATCTTTACTATAGCTACAGTTTTCTATAAATTATGTCAACAGATAGCTTCTGAACTTCAAAAATTCACAGTATTGCTTTAGGAATAAATAAAAGAATTGATTATTTAAAAAATGCAAATGTAAACATCAAAGCATTTTTCACCTGCCATATTGACAAAGATTACAAAGTTTAACAACATACAGTAATATGTAGAATAACTCATGAACATTATAAGCAGGAATATAAATCTGTGCAGTTTCTTTAGGGAAAAAGTTGGTTTTACTTATTAAAATGTTTATCCTTTCAGAGTTTCAATTTATCTCTGTTCACTATAGTATTGTCAGCAATGCTTAATGATTCTTAATAACATAAATGATGGTACAACCATATGAGAGGATGTCACGCAACCATAGGAAAAAAGAGGTATCTGCATGAGCTCATCTCTGAGACATGCTGGGTAAAAGAAGTAAGTTCTAAATGATCTTTAGTTTGTTGACATTACTGTAAGACAGTGATTTGTATGTATGTGGGTGTAAGTGCATGTGAATGAGCATACATTAGTAAGCATATTTATGATTCTATGTGCATAGGATTTTCTGGAAGGATACAAAAGAAAGTGAAAATTAGTTGCTTCTGGAGAGAGGTTAGGAGATTGGAAATCTGAGATCATATTAATGCTCTGATTTGGTTGTGTACACGCTTATACTGTTTAATTATTTTTTTTTGCCAACTGTATTATAAAAAATTTGAAGTAAATAGAGATGCACAGGAAGTTCCAATACTAGTATAAAAAGGAGGTACTCTTTATTCAGTTCCTCCCACCAGCATCATTTTATTTAACAAATAGAATAATGTCAAAACCAGGAAAATGATGTTGATATAATCCACAGAGATTTAAATTTCAACAATTTTACATGTACTCATATGTGTGTAATTCATTTCTAGATGTTATATAATGGAACCATACAGTATGTAACCTTTTGAGATTGGCTTTTCCGGTTAGTATAATTTCCTTTGGAATTTTTCCAAGTTATTGCATGTCAGTAGTTCCCTTTTTTTTGTGAGGGATGGGGGGGAGGGTGACTGAATAATATTCTGTGATATGAGGATACCAGAGTTTATTTAATTTTCACCAATTGATGGACATTTGGGTAGTTTCCACTTTCTGGCTATTAGAAATGTAGCTGCTGTCAGTAATTGTACAAGTTTTTGTGTGTGCAAGTTTTCATTTTTCTGGGATAAATGTATAGGATTTTAATTTGCAAGAGTTTAATTTTACCATTTCCCAGAGAGAGGTAGCATTTCACATTCTCATCAGCAGTGTGTGAAATTTAATTGCCTGAATGAGAGGCAATCATTTGTGTGATGAAATTTTTTTAACTGTGTCAAAGTTGTAACGGATTTATTACTTAATACTGTTATACCACATAGGTCTGGTCTGCTTGTCATTGTAACCTTTTGTATCCATATTAGTCTGGGTTCAGTTACAGAAGCAGAATCACTAGGAGTTATATTTATGTACATAATTTATTAACATATGTATGTCTGTATATGTGTGTATAGGAATATAGTATGTATGTAGTATATATACTATAAGGTATGCATTAGGTATTTTTTGAATTTTGTATGTCACTGACTGCTAAATATTGTCTTATGTTCTAGAAACCTGTTTTTCTGTTGTTTTCTGTTCCTTACTGAATTTTATAGACTGAATTTTTGTATCTATCCAAATGTGAGGATGTTTAGTGGAGGGCCTTTGGAAGGGGATTAGATCACAGTGGCAGAGACCTCATGAATGTGGTTAATGCCTTTATAAAGGAGGCTCCAGAGGGTCCCTTGCACCTTTCTGCCAAGTGAGGGGGAAGCAGAAAGAAAATTATCAATGAAGTAATAAACAGATTATCAAAAAACATTGAATCTGATAGTGCCTTGATTTTCTCATATAACCTCTAGAGCTGTAAGAGAAATACTGGTAATTTGTCAGAGCAAACCTAGCAAAGACACTACATTTAACACATGAAACCAGTAGTTTTTATCCCTCTTAGATTTAAACTTTTATCAGGACCTGTGATTTATTTTTTTAAAGATCTTCCCGTTTCCTTTTAAAAGTAATTATGAAATGAATTTGTTGAATGACTATTAGATTATTGTGTTGGGTTATTAATATCACTTTGATTTAAGTCAAAACAAGACAAATGAAAAAGTAGACAGCTGCATTTTGAATGCACAGGTTTTAAGAAAGCTAATTGCATAGACATACTTTGGCAGTCTTATGGAAAATCTACATTTTGCCAGAGCAAGGGGTATTCTTACATAGTTTTCCTTGGGATTTATTTCTTTGTGAAATTTTATCACTTTGGGGTCAGGTTGGGTTGGTTTTGTGTAACAAATGATCCTTTATAACCCCACTTCAGATTCCCAGAAACTTCCATAGCCAACTTAAAGACTCCTTAATCATCCCTACCCATTTCTGGTTTCTGGCCTTGTGAAAACTTCCATCCTCAATTTTCCTTCTCAAAACATCCATCAAAGTGGACATGAGTTAATCAGCCATGCCTATATAATGAAGCTGTTAGTGTGCAGACTGAGGGGTACCTTCAGTCCCCCAAACTTGCAAAGTCTAAATGGGTTTTGCATTTGCTTAGTGTGAAAGAACTTTAATAAGATAGTGTGCATAGGGAGAGATGAGAAGACAGAATAATACTTTCCCAATAAAATACTGAAAGTTACTCATCCCCTGTGGCTAAATGCCCACCAAACAGGGTTGGCCCAAAGTGGGGTTGCTGAGGCCCAAGCTTGCCTAAAGCACCTTTTGGCAGGAACCAGAGGAAAGGGACAGAAGGGGTCAGGCCAGTGTGGGATGAAAAGAAAATCAAAGTTAAAGGCTACTGTTGTCAGCTTCCCCCTGGGGTTCTCACTCATGACTTCTCCAAGTATCTCTACATGTCTTGACTTCATGAGTCTCCTCCCATGTCTCTGAAGTCCCTGATACCAAATTCAAAACTGAAAAAGCAAGTACAACTTCACAAGTGTTTCTGCTTCATATGCTTCTTCCAGGTCTTCTTTAGCTTCTCCTCCCTGCTCAGATTCACTCTTCATTAAGTGGGGACTTTTAAGGTAGACATTGCTATGTAAGAAACTGCCATAAAAGTTCAAGAAGCCTGAATTCAGAGCACTTCTGTGTTGGTGAACACATGGAGATTTAGGGGAGAGTGGCCCTTCTGGAGAGGGCTTACCCTATATACATCTCTTCCATTTGGCTGTTGATCCTTTGCAATAAATTGGGGATCATAGATTCCTGAGTTCTATATGTCATTTTAGTAGATTAGTCAAACATGAGGCAGTTTTCCTCATGTTTTTAGCCTCCTCATGTTTATAGCCAGCTGGTCAGAAGCACATATGTTAATCTAGGCTTGCAATGAGCACCTTCTGAGGAGGGAGTCCTGGGAACCTGCTCTCTGTAGGGGGGCTGATTGATCTAGGGAGACTGAGTTCTTTTTTTTTTTTTTCGGGGGGGAGGGGAGGAGGCTAGATCTCGCTCTTTTTGCCTGTGGAACCTCAGGCTCACGTTGCCCGGGGTACCACAGACTCAAGCAATCCCCAGCCTCAGCTTCCCAGGTAGCTGGAATGATTACAGGCTTGTGCCCAGCTATTTTTTGGGGGACTAGGTCTCACTGTGTTGCCCCGATCGGGACTCGGACTGCAATCCCTAGCCCCAGCCGCTTCATAGGCTGAAGCTTACAGGCACACACCACTGTGCTCGGCTAGTCTTTAACTTGACACTGTCTCAGTTGATAGTGTTAGAATTGAGTTGAATTATTGGTGTTCAAGAATTGCTTGATGGTGTGGGGGATCTCCCATATTATATATCCTCCCTGGGAGCTGGTTGTAGGACATCAACTGCACAGTATCAAAGTGGAAAGACTGTTGGATGTCTGCATCTAGGGGAGATGCACAAACCAAGAGTTATGTATGGGTGTTACATATAGGGAGTATTTGAAGAAATCAAATCAGGTGATTTCACTAAGCAAGTTAAGGTAAACGAGCAAGGTTCCAAGCTTGCAAAGGGGCACTACATCAGGAAAGAAACAACTGAGAAACCATTGAAATATGAGGAAGACCAGGGAATTGGGAATATTGGAAGCTAAGTAAAGAAACTTCAAGAGGAGGGTGTGATGAACCTCTGTCAAATGCCACTGATGGTATAAGTAAGTTGAGGATGGAAAGCTTATTACTATATTTGCCAATGTGGAGTTCATTAATGATTGGACAAGAGCAGGTTTAGTAAAATGATGGGGAAAAGAATCTGGTTGAAATGGATTCATAAGAAAGAAAAGCGAGAAATTGGGCCGGGCATGGTGGTGCGTGCCTGTAAGCTTCAGCCTATGAAGCAGCTGGGACTCGGGATCACAGTTTGAGTCCCACTCAGGGCAACATAGCGAGACCTAGTCCCCAAAAAATAGCTGGGCATGGTGGTGCACACCTGTAATCCCAGCTACCTGGGAAGCTGAGGATGAGGATTGCTTGATTCCATGGTACCCTGGGCAATGTGACCTGTGGTTCCACAGGCAAAAATAGCAAAACCTAGTCTCAAAAAAAAAAAGGAAAGTGAGAAATTGGAGATAGATTCTTCTAGTAGTTTTGCTATTGAGGGAAGAAGATAAATGGTATAAAAGCTTGAGGAAGACTTTCAAAAGAGGTTATTTTCATATCTTTTTTATTAGATGGGGGGATTGATATGTTTGTAGGATTCTGGGAAGGATAAAATAGGGAAATTTTAATTAGATGGGAAGAGATGGTGGTGGTTAGAAGAGATATGGTATATAAGTAGGAGGGTTGGCATTGCATGGAACAGAAATAGTTCATGCTAATAATGTGAGAGAAATCTGAATATATCAGCACAGATGTAATTAAGTGGGTAGATGTAGTTGTGAGAGCTTGTGGAAGTTCTTATTGCTTCGAGAAGTGAAATGGGAAACGATTTTCAGAAAAGAGTGAGATTGGGAGGGAAAGTGATGACAGTTTGATTATGACTTAGTCATATAAGAGAGGGCAGATGAATGAATCAGAAAAATAAGGTGTAAGTTCCAACAACATTAAGGATTCATTTGAGATTTCTGATCATGAATTTAAAGAGTAACCATTTGTCATGTATACAAACGTACGTACATACATACACACACGATATATATATAGTGTGTATATATAGTCTCTCTCTCTCTCTCTCTCTCTCTCTCTCTCTCTCTCTATATATATATATATATATATATATATAATGTGTGTTTGTGTGTATCCCTAGCCACATTCAACTATGTGAGTACCAACTTAAAATAGGCAGAACATCGACCAACTTTAGCCAAGGGAGACTGATAAAAGTAAAAGGTAAGACAAGTGGTTGATTTTGTGCATGGGGACGGAGAATGATTAAATGATTGTGGGTTTAATTTGAGTAAGACGATATTGAAGACAGGAGACTGTGGAGAAGTGAAAAGTTGTAGCATTAATGAACTGTATATCTGTTGGCTTGAAGGGATGTTAGAGTTAGGGTATTAGAGGGAATGGACTGGTATCAGAATGTGTTGCTTCAAAATGATGTTTTATAAGGTTGCATTTACTAACAGTAAGAAGGTATGACCACCAGAGTGTCTTAAATAGAATTGGAGGCATCCGTTTGAAGTAAAAGCTATAAAGAACTGATGACAATGAAGGTTTGGAAGGCTTGTGTATATGGATGGTGAGATTTCCAAGCACTAGTTTCCAAGTAATGTTGATGAGATTGTAATGAAGAAGCAGCCTTCAAGATGTAAAGTAGAAGACTTGGGACAGAACTGCATTAAGGAGAGGAAGTGAGTGGCAAGAGATTCCAAGTTGGAATCTCTTACTATTTTCGTTATTCATTTTCAGGGAAGAAGGAAAATGTTCTGGAAGGGATAGTAAGGAACAAAAAGGATACCTTCTCCACCGCCAGGTCCAGTGAGATTAGGATTTGGAAGAGAAAACAATATTTACCCTTAAAGAAAGCTTTCTTGGGAAGTAATGGTGAGAGCTCAATGGTAGTAAAATGCAGAGTGTCTTCACCAGTTCAGCTAGTTAAGAACATCCCAACTGAGAGGATGCCATGAACAGTTATAGATGGGACTAGTGTTGTGGAACAGCAGAAATTGGTAGTGTAGCTTTGAAACTTTTTTCTGTTTGAGGTTTTTATAACCTTATCCCTTTTAGTATCATTTAGAATGTAAAAGCATTCTTTGTATTTCAGTATCCAGATTTTTTTTTTTTGTCAACTTTTGGCTGAAATCAGTAGTACATGTTTCATTTTTTTCAGTATTGGTGTTGATCCATTAATAATGGTAGCTTCCCAGTAATTTCCTTGCTATAGTTGTACCTCTGGATACGCAGTGCAGGGTAATGACACCTCATTTCTCTCTTGAATCCTGTCTTCCAAGTCTTTCAGGAATATTCAAATCATTGAAAATTATTTATTAGAAATGAGAGTTGTTCAGAGTCTTTTCTGAAGTTTGTTCTGCAATGTGTTTATCTTTTATATTACTATATCCACATTACTTTGAGAGTACATGTTCTCAAAATCCAAAAGCTCATTTTAGTTCTTGGGCACCTTTTGTAGTTCACCTTCAGTTGTGTTTTCTCAGAATCTATTTCAGTTAGGTCTCCCTCAGGTTTAATTTAAACTGCCCTAAAAATGAGGGAAATTATTTTCTTAACATAACTGGAATTCCAGAAGCGCTATAGGTTTTAAGATTGTGCAGTAGTACCTTAATTAAGAAACCAGGAATTCAGATTCTCTCCATTGTTCCATTTTGTTACCCATAATGCTGACTTGATGCCAAGGTGAACTCTCTTTGTAGTTGTATGATGGTTGCCAGCAAGGAACCTATGTTCTACAGGGATGATAAAGCTGGTTGCCTCTTAACAGAAAGGACAAACTTAACTGGAAGCTACCAGCAAACTCCTTTTGGTATCTCACTGGCATGATTCCTCCTCATTTTTGAGTCAGTTCTGGCAGTGTGGATATACACATCCTTGAACTGAAGTCAGTTCTCCAAGTTGCTGCCATAGAGTTGTAGAGTGCACATTGTCTGCTTTGGTCATAGCCTATTGTTCTGAGGTTTTGAAATCCATTCATTTTCTGTTACATTGACTCAAAATAGGCTTATTCATTTTTATTGATTTCATTGCCTGTGTTCTGTGCTTCTACCATATGAGACAATACAAGTATTAAGCATTCCTTTTTTTTTTTTAAAGAGAAGGATGCAGTAATGAATAGATTGGAGATAGTTGGCAAATTTAAATGTGTATCTCCTTGTAGTCAATAGTTTTTAACCTCTTTCACTTCCAGGTAATTGACTTAGCTACCATTTACATAAAGACTTTAGTGATTTGATTTGTATCTCCTTTCTCTCCTCAAAAGTTGCCTGAAGCATAGTGATAAAAACTGAAGGTGACTTGGTTATTTTAAGGTTCTAATTAATTCTGGTTTCATTGTCCTGCCATTGTGTGTGATCATGGGCAGATCACTTCATCTCAGACCTTCAGCTGTCTGAACTGCGTATCTCCCTATCTTCTCACCAAATGGCTCTCCTGGGAATTAAATAAAATCATATGAAAGATGCATGAAAAGTACCAGGTAACAATTTTAAGTTGTCTTAATTATTACACTAATTAAAATGTAAGCAGTTAAAGTTAAAAAAAAACATAAATAATACAGGAGATTCTGGTACTGAAAAATAGTTCATCTTAGGTTTCATGTATTCAAGCTCTGTTAATAGAACATAAGATGTGTGTAGTTTAAAAAAAATTAGTTCCTTAAGGAACAAAAGGCATCCTATCATAAAAGTTATTTAATGCTTGCTTTTAGTGTATTCCCTCAGTGTGTTTTATTAGCTACTTTTCAAGTGTTCTCTAGAATTTTAGTACTTTAATTTTTTTGTCCTTTTTTTTGTAGCTATTTTTGGAGATACCAACTGTTGAGTAAATTGTAAGCTAATAGTATATACAGGGTGTGATAGATTTGGCTGTTGCAATTTTTGACTTTTCTCATATGCAAACTTTCCTTACTTGGATTGTTATACTTTTGAAGAATCAAAGTTTCACACTGAAATATGGAGGTATTTGCTTGTTATTACCAAAGGTAATGTCACATTTCATTGCACAGAATTCTGAAGATCAAAAGTTTCTATTTGGAGTTGAATGAAATTTGGATTACACTAAAGAATTTGACTTTTAAAATATTTAATGTATTTATCATGTCTCATTGATGTTCAGAATTCATCATGTTGAATTTTGAATGTTATTAAACTGTAGCATATTAAATGCAGTTTCTCTCTGTATCCTAACTAGGGTTGTAAGAGTATTTAGATATAAATCACTTTTTATGTATAAAACATCTGTGCTTCTTGAATTGATTTCATTCTTCTTTATATTTTACATTAATTGTTATGTTGGGTTTGGGCCTATATCCTCTGTGAGAAGGCTGATCTTAGAATACAGCCTTATCTTATATATGGGAGGTTCTGTAGAAAGGCCCTGAGGTGGGAGGGAATCAATAATACCTGTTGACTTTGTTACCTTGTACAAGCATATGAAGTACCTAACATTTGTATCTTAATTTTTCCTCCCACCTAAAAGAGTGTTAGTGTCCCCATTTTACAAAGGAAACATTGAGATTTAGCCATTAAGTAAACTCAAAATTTTTTAATGGAGGTATGTTACCTTGCTTCCCTATTCCCTCCTACTTTACTATATTTTTTATACTTGCCTTCTTGCTTTCATTTAATTATTGCAACTTCTCTTTGAGACAGATGTTACCCAAACCGGGTGACAGAACAGGCAAAATGGGGTGCTTAACCAAACTTACAAAGGAAAGCAGCTGGCCCTTTAAAGCCAACCACACACCAGGTTCTTCCCAGCCTGTGCATGCCGTAGCAAGACCACATAAACTTTAAGAGGGAGGCAAAAACAGATTTACTTATTACAAGACAAATTAGACAATAATCACTGAGAGGTCTAAGGGAACCCCTTTGGTAATCTTACCACACAGTCCAGTGTCTAGTACAAAGCGCACATGGCTGCAGCAGCCATGTGCGTTCACAAAATGGCGGCTGCCCCACCCTAAGCTGTATGAAGGAGTTAAGATGGCGCCGCCACTTCTTCAGAAGACACCACTCCACTCACTGCAAATCTGAAAAACCAAGATGACTTTGTTGATCCTTCTTTGAAGGCTGGAGATTCAAATCCAAAGAGGGAAAACCAGGATGGCATTGTCATTTCTTCTCCAAAAGGCACAGCTCCAACATTCTTCGAGCTCTAACTCCAAAGTGGCCCAGCATCAGCAAAACTCACTTGATACAGCAACACAGCAAACACTTCAAACATCTTATGTTGAAAAGGGCAACACAAACAAACTCTTTTCAGTTCTCCGGAAGACTTTCAGGCTTTGCAGTTTCAAAATTAAACCATGATTTCAAGTACCACGTTTCCAAATCAGCTCACACAGGTCACAAGTTTTTCCAACATGCTTCCCCAGGTTCCTCATCTGCCCAGGCTGGAGATGGAAACCCACAGCTTGACTTCTTTCCCTGCCCTGCTGTCCCACATAGCAGCGGCAGCTCTGAGTCCTCCCAACCTCCCTGATGCTTCTCTCTGCACCTTCTCCATGCTCTGTCTTCTGCCTCTTTTCCATGTGTTTTCCTCTGTCCCCTCCCTAATCTCTTAATCCTCTTCTGAGAAGGCTTAACTTCCCTTCTCCAAGTGTCCACCCACCAATGAATAGCTGCTATTTTAATGCAGCACCACCAGTACTAGGGGCCACACCCTCCTAATATTACTATTAATGTAATTACTGTTAATGTAAAGAAAACAGTAAATGCTAGTATGCATTTTAATTTATTTATTTATTTATTTATTTATTTATTTATTTATTTATTTATTTATTTATTTATTTATTTATTTATTTATTTATTTATTTATTTATTTATTTATTTTTTGAGACTAGGTCTCGCTATTTTTGCCCATGGAACCGCAGGCTCTAGTTGCCCGGGTACCACAGACTCAAGCCATCCCCAGCCTCAGCTTCCCAGGTAGCTGGGATGACAGGCGCGCGCCACCACGCCCACCTATTTTTTTGGAACTAGGTCTCACTACGGGCCCCAGGTGGGACTCGAACTGCGATCCCTAGCCCCAGCCACTTCATAGGCTGAAGCTTACAAGCACGAGCCACCATGCCCGGCCTTAGTATGCATTTTAAAGAATGAAAAAATGAGAACAGGTATCACATTAATGAACAGAATTTTACTTGCATAAGAGTTTTATTTTTTTTTTAACCATGGATACATTTTAAAATGTTAGGTCAATCTTGCTTTTCTTGAAACAAACAAACCTCTTGGTCATGGTAACATACTTTTTATTTATTGTTGGGTTTTTTTTTTTTAATGGAAACCTTAGATATTTTTGTGTCTGTATTCATGGGATGTTGGTCTGTATCTTTCTTAGAGTGTCTTGGTTTAGTTTTGATAGCCTTGTAGAATGAATTGAGAGTTAAGTGTTCCTTCCTCTTCAGTTTTCTGGTGCTTTATAGGATTGGTGTTGTTTCTTCCTTAAATTTTGGGTAGAATTTGGTTTTGAAGATGGTTGAACTTGCAGTTTTCTTTGTGGGGAGATTTTTTAACTACAATTTCAATTTTTTTTAATAGATTCAGTAATTACAGTTGTCTATTTCTTGTTAAGTGAGCAAGCTTTGATAGTTTATCTTTCAAGGTTGTTTGTTTTCTGTTGTTTCCATTTGTTTTCCTTTCTTCCCTCTTTTCCTGTTTCTTCTGAACTGAATATATTTTTGTCTTCCATCTTATATTACTGTTTTTCGAGCTGAATCTCTTTCCTTTTTTGGTGGTTTCTGTAGGGTTGTAATATGCACCTGAATTTAATTGCAGTCTTACTGTTATACTACCTTTGCTTACAACATGTACATATAAATTAGTATATTTTCATTTCCCCATCCCACCCTTTGTCCAAATTTTATCAAACCCTATAATAGATCAATGATGACTTTATCCATTTACATTGAGCTTTTCCTTTTCTTAAGACAACTTAATTTCAAAATGTGTGCAAAAAAACAAAATGTCCAGCCTCTCCTCTCCTTTTCTGGTATGTCCAGAAGGTAACATGATGTAATCAGGATCTCAGAATTAAAATTCTGCCCAAGTAGTTCCTGTAGCCCCAAAGTCTTCTACTATGCCTTTGATGACTATATATAATGTAATTATGGTGGGTCAAGGTTTCACATAGAGTAAGACAAGTGGAGCATCTAGGGCACAGAATGAATTTATTTATTTTGTGGTAATCCTTCAGCTTGTCCTTAATTGAACCTTGTAATTTTTCCAGTAAAATATGGAGCATTTTTAAAGCCCCGGTCTAGGAATAAGTTGCTTTCTACATTGTTTGGAAGTTTCCCTTTGGCAACCTGTCATTATAACCTAGAAGTAAGGCACTGTGAAAGAAAGGAAGGTGTAAGCTCCATGCCAATGGAGACTCATAGTAGATTTGCCTGTAGAAGGTCAAGTGGGAGCTCAAAGAGAAAGGGAGTGGAATTGGGATTTTGGGCACTTAAGCTTCTGGGGCATCAGCAGTTGAATGACTGGGGCTTAGCCAGTTGGATGATAGTGTGGAGGTGTGTCTGTGGAGAAGCAGCCAAATGACATATGTGGCTTTAGCTTAGCCCTAGACCTCTGATCAGTGGATGCTCTCTGGGATAGGTCAAATGGTATCTGGCCATCTGCCATCCTATACATTCTCTTTCTTCTACACACCCTACAAGACTCCAAAATTCCTAAGTTTGAGGTTGAAAATGAACTCATAAAAAATGAACTTATGGCTGGGCGTGGTGGCACACGCCTGTAAGTGGCAGCCTAGGAAGTTACAACTGGGGCCAGGGATTGCGATTCGAGTCCCGCCAGGGGCACATAGCGAGACCTAATCCCCAAAAAATAGCTGGGCATGGTGGCACGCCCATTTAATCCCAGCAACCTGGGAAGCTTGAGTCCAGGCAGTGTGAGCCAGTGGTTCCACAGGCAAAAATAGCTAGACCTAGTCTCAAAAAAAAAGAGAGAGAATAAAAGAAAAAGAAAATGAACTTATGCCCATAGAACCTCCCATAAGACCAAAATCAGCAGCTATGCATCAGACTTTCAAACCACCCAAAGCCAAAATTAAAGATTGAACCTGTACCTTAGTCAGATCACAGAATGAAAACTGTAAGCCCAAACTTCAGGTTAGGAAATTTTAAACAGAAAAATTCAGTCATGTGCTCAGGAATTGCAATATTTTTGTGGTTGCCTCCAAGGGTTTCTTGCAAAGAAACTGAGCAAACCCTGGGACATCAGGTTGGTGTACTTGGTGGGTCCTCACCTGAGCGTCTAACAATTCAGGACATAACCCTAAAGCAGATATATGAGGAGGAACAGCAGTAACAAGGTTTATCTACACAGAGGGTAAGAAAAGAGAGAGAACAATAGAGACAACACACACAGGCTTGCTTGTGAATGTGTCAAGCTGGTGGTTTCTTCACAGATTTTCCTCTTCACTAATATTTTAAGTTCAAAAGTCCCAGCTCTGCCCTCCTTTCCCCATCAGCTTCACCTCAGAGGTGATGTTTGGAAGGTTAACCCTCTACCATTAGGTTGGAGATGAGTGTCACCTACTGGCTTGGATGTTCTGCTCCCCAGACAGCACCCTGCTAAACTCCTATCTCTTCTCCCCTCCACCCACCTTTTATTGAACTGATTGCTACCTTTCCCCCACCACCATCTCTTGGACCTTTTTGATCCGTTCTCTCTCCCTCCTCCCTCTTAAACTCAGAAATCTCACTTCATTTTTATTAGTGTCTGCTAGTTTGTATAAGTATATTGCTTTGTCACGTTGGCCACTGTATAATTGTCCAATATTTGTCTCTGTCAATCTGACTCACTTGCCTGCACACAATTTTCTGGAACTCCTTCCACTTTGCTTCAAATAGCAAATTTAGTATTTCCTTATGATTGAATAGTATTCAATTTAGTGGACATACAATTTCTTCTTAATCCACTCTTCTACCAGTGGGCACTTAGGTTGTTTCCATGCCATTGTTGTTATAAATAATTCTGCATTAAACATTGTAGAGTCTATAGTTTTTTTTAGTTAATGATTCATATTCTTTGGCTAGATGCCCAAGAGTGGGGTTGCTGGGTCATATGGTCTTTCCATTTAGGATTCAAAATTTAAGGGGCTGCTAACTCTCAGGTGTCATCTGAGAGTGTCATCTGCTAACTCTCAGGTGTCACTTGAATTCTACCTTCGGAGTTAATATCTCCTTAAATTTTACTCCCTGAGGATACTGCTTACCTCACTCAATTTTAAACTTTGCAGGGAATATTCCAAAGTTAATTTTTTTGAAATGAACACAGATGCTGGTTACAGGCCACTATTAATGAGATCATCTGCTTTCTTTAAAGTGGGTATAAGACCTTTTTTTGATTACCTTCATAGTTAAATTATTTTAACTCTCTCCAGCCACTTATTTTCTTGCAGGAAATGTAGTAAAGTATGGTGTAGCATGTCAGTTTACTTAGTGTTGAATGAGAAATAGAAGAAAAGAGTATCTGAGGTAGCAAGTACTGTCCCACAGTGCCATACCATTTGTACTGAAGCCTTACCCATTTTTTTAGGTTAGTTTGTCCTAGTCCTAGAAATTAACAACTCTGCTCATCAAAGCCAGGTTCTGTTTCCCATGGAATGTACGCTCTGAGTTCTTTTGGCTTTTGACCCACTTCTGGGTAGCTTTTAGGTGCAACTGGAATGATAAAAGGAATCCTCATTCCTTCTAATCTAATGTAGTAGAGGAGACCGGGAAGAAGTCTGATGAACTGAGTCATGGAGCTGTTTGTCTGAACCAGAGTTAAGCCTTTGGGAAGAAGAAAAAAAAAATCACTGCTATTGTTTTAGTTCCGACTGATATTAGGTGAAAAGGGGCAGAAGCCACCACCATCGCCACATTAAAAATGTGGCTTTTGCCATCCAGGTTCTCTCAGGTTCATACCACCCGCGTGTAGCAGTTGCCACTCAAAATACAGTTTAACAACAGGGTTTATTTACAAGGGAGTATTAACAGGGAAAACAAAAAGTCCTTAAAGCCACAAGTGGCCAGTTATCTTTCCCCAGTCACCATTTTCAGTTCCAAAGGTCCCAAAAACACATGTCCAAGGTGGTGCCTGTGCCCCTTTGCCCCTCCAAACCAAATCCCTGACTATCTCCAGGTACCAGCTCACCACACCACCTTGCTGTGGTGCCACATTCTCTACACCGGCCACTCTTCTGTCAGTCACCAAGGCTCCTTGTCACCTCCAGCTCACTCTTCCAGGGGGCTTCTACCCAGCCTGGTCACTGGGGCTACTCTTTACCTGTCTGCCATGCTCATCTCTCCTCTCCCCAAAAGTCAGTCTGTCTAGTTTCTGCTCCTTTCCTCCCCCCCCCCCCCCCCCCCCCCCCCCAAGCCAAAGGCTCTAATTTCCCTTTACACATCCTCTAGGTGATATATTTTCTCTTCCAGGTCCACACCTGGAATTTGTAACAAGGTAAAACCTTTCCTGTTTAGGCTTCATTTTACCTCTGTGTTTTTCAGACACAGTTAATGGCATCAATGCCTAAATTTTAATACTGCCTATATTGGGGTCCTGGCTTCAAGATTACCAGGGCTTTTCAGATGGTAATCTAGTATGAGATCCAGCAATAAGAATGAATTTTACTGGTAAAAAGTGATTTTTACCTGGAATGGCTGCAGTGGTATTAGGTATCTGATAGTTCATAGATTCTAAATCATTGGTCTTTTTTGTATGCAGAGAGTAGTTATTAATAATCTTGTGTAACTACTGCTTTGAATATTGTATTTACTTGATTTTTATTGAGCTCTTGGACTTTATTTTCCCTAAGAATATTAGCATATTTGCACCAATTGCAGAGCACTTATCCCCAGTCCTGAAGAAAGGCATGTCAAGTTATGTAGACTCATATGCTGGTGCCTTTCTTTCATTACTGGGAAAGCTAGTGTACAGCAGTAGAAAACCTAGCTTAGAATGGGAAAAACTCACTTGTCCAGATTGAACAACGTAAAGCTTTATGACATTGAGCAAATTAGTTAATTTCTTTGAGTCTCAATTGTATGTGTATTATTTTTCAAAACATTATTTTTAATTGAAGTAGCATTGGTTTATAATATAGAAGTTTCAGGTATACATACTTCAGCATCTGCATATACTACATTATGATCTCTACCAAAAATTTAGTTTAATCCATCACCATACAATTGACCCCCTTTACCAACCCACCTCTCTTTTCCTCTCCTATCATTGACGTGTTTTGGGATGTGTTTTCCTATCTGCATTACATGTAGAAGATGGAAGGATAAGGTAATATCTATTTATTGTATGTGTCTCAATGAAGATTAGAATCAATAAAGGATGAATCCTTTACTCTCTAGGGTAAGTGAAGTTTTATTAGAGAGACTCATGCATGAGGGAGCCAGTTATGTGCAGGAGAATTTAGCCAGGCTACTGCAAGGGAGTTGGGAGATATTTCAAGGGTAGGTCCAGGCAGAAGGGAGGAGGAGAACAGGGACATAGCTTGTTCTGAGTGGGACTGTGAGTGTACAGATGAGTTACATTACAGCTAGGCATGCAGACAGAGAATGGATACACGAGACTGGACCTTGTTTAGTCCAGTCATTTATTGAGCAGTCATCACACAGTGCCTTCTGTTGCCATGCACTGTTCTATAACTATATACAGTAAACAACAAATGTTAAAAATGCTGCCTTTATGTTGCTTTCATTCTATTGAAGGGGTACAGAAAATGACACCTAAAACACATACGTTACATAGCAGTATTACTGTGGAGAAAGAAAGCAGGGGAAGGAGATGGGAGTTTTGATAGGGGTTCTGGGGGCTGGAGAAGGGCGGACTAGAGAAGGGAGGGAACATTTGAGTAGAGACCTGAAGGGGCAATCTGTACAGAAGGCTGTCTCAGGGAAGAGCATACCTGTTCTAAGATAAAGCAGGTTTACTGGTTCCAAGGAAAGTTCGTGTCTTTGTGTTCATGGAACAAGGAAGAACCAGTGTGACTAAAATTAAGTAAGCCTAGAGGAGTGGTGTAGCCAAAGTGAATGGTTGAAAAATCTTGATTTCTTTGGTACAGGGTTTTTGTTTCTTCATGCCTGAATTATCTGTTGCTGCATAACAAACTCAAAATTTAGAGCTCGAAAGATTTATTTTCTCACAGAGGGTCAGGAATACCAGAGCTACTTAAAGGTGTGTCTTACCAGGCTACAGTCAATGTTCTGCTTGTGCCTGTTGTCTCCTCCTGAAGTTTGCTGTGGAAGTACCTACTTCCTGGCTCTCTTGCATGGTTGTTGGCTGGATTTACTTCTTTTTTGGGTTGTGGCCAGGCATCTTCTTTGGTTCCTTGCTACATTGATCTCTCCTTAGAGCATCTCACTCTGCATGTAAGCAAGAGAGCAAAAAAGAGTCTCCCCAAAAGAATGCTAGTGAGAGGAATAGCACAGGCTTTATAACCTAATCAAGGAAGGTAGTGCCCTATCACTCTTTACATAGAACCAAGTCATTGGAAGTGCTGCTTAGAATTCTGCCACATAGTTCCCAACCATTGGACTATAAAATACTTACCTTGTTGAATGAATTAACCTCTTCCCAATCTCTCTCTTAACTGGTAACATACATTTGCAAAATGACTGGCTAAGGTTGAACACTCAATTCAATATACTTTGAATTGAATTCCCAGCACTCGGGAATTCTTTCTACACATGTTCCTGATGCCATTAATTATATGCTTTTATAGAAGTGATAAATCAAAAATCATTTTATCTCTTTAGGACTTGAAAAATATTGGGAATGTAATTCAAGAAAACCAGAATATGTGCAGCATGTTAATTTAATGTGGATTCAAGAAACAAGTCTTCATAATAAGCTGTATTTTGAAATAGTTCAGGCATTCCAGACATTCTCAGCCTTTTCCATTTTATGATCTGGATAGATATAATGATACATCAAAATCTGTGCAATTGAAATATAGCTAAAATTGATTCCCAACTATAAGATAAGCTTTCTAGCTATAATAAGTTCTTAAACTGAAACAAATATCAGGTCATAGAGTTCTGTTTTAGATTTTGCATAGTTTATATGTTAAGTCTATGTGTTAGATATTAGAAATGACTTGTCCATCTGTAATGTACCCACTGCCAAGCACCAACTCTCCTGATTTCACTCAGTCTCCACTACCACATAACATTGCAGATTATAAAATGAGAGAAAATTTTAGGGAACCTTAGAAAAATGCTTATTCACTTCCCAGCATATCAAGATGTTCTAATTTTTTGGGGGTGGAAATTCAGCATTGGATTTTTTTTTTTTAACAAAGGGAATTAGTATGCTTAAGGACTTGGAATCAGAATGAAATCAATACTACAGAACTTTCGTCTGTTCTCATTCCTTAATCATGCATTTGGCTAGGTTTATCTGGGCAGTAAGAAAATCTTTACGTTGAGAAATGGTCAGGAGTTTTGCTGAACAAAGGCTTTCTTTTTTCTTTTTCTTTCTCTCTCTTTTTTTGAGGCTAGATCTCACTATGTTGCCTGGGCAGGTCTCAAACCCACGGACTCAACTGATTTCCAGTCTCAGTCTCTCCCGTCCTATGAACAAAGGCTTTCTTAATAAAGCTGCCCTTCCACTTACTTTTATTTGTAAATGAATTAATCTGTGACAAAAATATTCTTTTTTTCATGAGATAATGCTGGTTTACTTTTACAAATTTGTTGTTGCCTGTTTTTTCCTATGGGCCATTATTACTGGTATAAGATGGTATCACACTGTGATTTTGATTTGCATTTCCCTGATTATTAGTGATGTGGAGCATTTTTTCATATGCCTATTGGCCATCTGTATTTCCTCTGGGTAGTTCAAAGGACACCTGTATGTGCATATTTATTGCAGCTCTTTCTACAATTGCCAAGATATGGAAACAACCCAAATGCCCCAAAATTGATGAATGGCTGAAAAAGATGTGGTATATTTACACAATAGAATATTATGCATCAATCAAAGAAGACAACCTTATATATATTATTTGTACCAACATGGATGGAGCTAGAAGGAAGCATGTTAGTGGAAATAAGCCAGAAAGAAAAAGAGAAATATGGAATGGTCTCACATATATGAGGGGTTTAGAAAAAACAAACAAACAAACAAACAAACAAACGGACAAGAAAAATATGAAACTACCAAAGATATAGAACTGAAACAGAGAGAGAGGGAGGAAGGAGGAAACAGAGGGGGAGGGCACAAAAGACTGAGATGGTTCATGGGTGATAAGGTGATGGAATAACCTCAGGGTAGACAATGATGTATATATATGTATATACACACATATATGTGCAATCAATAAAAAAAACCACGTTTATAAACTTCTTAATCATGAAATAGGAGAATAGTATTTGACACCGATCAGGCCAGGAGAAAAGTTTTCTGTCATCTGTGCTGTGACATGCTCTGCTGTTGCTTTAACTAGATAAAATCCCAGTTACTCTTAAGCAGATTGTTACAAAGTGGTTTTTAGTACTTTATAGCAAGTGTATAAATATAAGGAGGCAAAGAAAATGATTCCAGATGTAAAGACAAGTTTTTTTTGAAGGTAATCAGGATTTGACAGCATGTAGTCACAGTTCTGTGTATGTCCTTAGTGTTGCATGTGGCAAAGAATGTGAAATTTGCAGTTTGGTTATGAGCAAAGTCTAGGTCTGTCATGTACTCTTTGGCAGGATATTAGTTACGAATGTTGTAACTAATAAATACTGTTGCTCATAACTGGTGACATTTTGTTTCAAGTACTCTTTTAAACGAGGTATTTCATTTATAATTGAAAATTTATAATTGAAAATTGAGAAGATTTAAGAATAATAAGTGGTGATCAGATTGAAGATTTAAGAATTTCAGCCTTTTCACTGAAATAGTCATCAGAGTGAGGACAAAGAATTTATGTATTTAGTTGCTAGAGCAGAGGTTAAAGGGTTTGTAGATTTCCTCTAGCTGCCACAACAGATCACTACAGACTTAGGTTCTTGACCAACAGATGTGTTATCTTCCCATCCAACAAACCCAAGGCTCCCACTGTACAGATCTATTAGAGACCACCCTTATTCCTTAGCTGCTGTGAAGAATTGCCAACTCGGGAGCATATTCAAATAAACTCAGTATGACTTTTTTTTATGGATGCACAGACTTTTGAAATAATGAGAGAGATTTCCTGTTGCTTACTATTCTTCATTTACAAGTACCTTTTGTGATCCCACTGTGTGCTAAGTGTCAGTCTGCTCTTTGAGAAAAACAGGATTCTTTTCAGTTGTTCTAAGACTTCTTTATAAACAATCATTCCTAATTTTTCCCTTGATAGTCCAGGTTACAGGTCTATATTATGTTATTTCTCAGACCAGCAATGGGGGCCTTTTATGATGATTATTGGAGTAAGGTAGATATGTGAGATTATCAAGACATTACTTTCACATTTAATCATTGCAGGACTTTTTATTAGAACTATTGGCCAGTGCCTAAGTATACTTGTAACAGAAATTTGAGCTACAAAAGTTTCTACATCTTTCTTAGGGTACCTTATTATATTTTCAATGTATACCAAGCTGTTCATCAATAATTAACTCTAGAAGACTGAAAATACATTTGACTTGCTTACGTAGAGATGATTATTGTCATTAGGTTCAAATGATACTAACTTGGGTGAAGGAAATTATTTTTGTAGTGGTTGTTTAATGTATGGTCTTTTAATGTACTTAAAATCCTTAAAATGTTATTAGATAATGTTTGTTTCTGTAACTTTTTTGGTGTCTATCTAGGAGAGTATGCCATCCTATTAGATTTTGTTTGCCTGTAGAGATACTTATTAAATAAAAACTTCTGAAGAAAACTGCTTGTTTAATAGTGAATAGTGCAATGATAAAAATGACTGAGGTTTGATTTTTTTAAACAAAAGAAAAAATCCTTCTATAGTGTAAACACTAAAATACAGGATTAACTTAAGTGTATGAAATGCTTCAGAAAAAAGTCCTTCTGTAGTGTAAACACTAAAATAGAGAATTAACTTAAGTATATGAAATGCTGCAGAGAGACAGAAGAAATTTACTGACTTACTAAAATCTTTGACAGGTGCATTGCATCTTTTAAAGTCGTATTTGAATTATTAAATCACCCTTTCTTTAGTAAATTGAATGTCTGTAGAGAAGATTACGTGGCACAGTAAACTAACATACATTTTCAGTAGTTTCTGTTTATATGGGTGCCACAAATAAACTGGCCTTTGTGAACTATTATAAGGAGTATACAGAAATGCCTTCAGTTAGAAAGGATATAGTTCCAAATGTAAGTCATATATTTTTCCAAATGTGTTCCTGGGGAAAATAAACCTAAAGCAGGCCATTCATTTCTAAGTGAATGTAATATTAGGAAACAAAAGACCTTCAGGCAAAAACTGTTCCATAGAGAGGTTTTTTTGGTTTTCCATTTGAAGATAATACAATTACAGATCGGCTTGTTTTAAATCTCTGATTATTAAAGTAAAGTATTCACTGTGAAATTGTGGTAAATTCACTAGTACAACTGAGACCAGTTGTACCTTGGAAGCAAGTTAGTCATTGAGTTTCATGTTAAAATAGTTGATGGAATATGACTTTTAAAATAAAACGTAAGATAACTTAGAAATCTAATATTTTAAACAACGATGAAAGTATTCAGGAGTGGTAGTACCTTTGTGCTTAGATTTTTATGTTTTTCATGTTTAGGTTTGAATGTTTTGTGCCTTATGTATGTAAGTATAATGTTAGTATAATGGCTATTTTACATTATTACTGAGCTTATAGTACTGCTGTGTTCATTGAGGTAAGACAGACTCTGGTAGAGGAGTAGAATTAATTTTGAAGTATGTTAACTGATTTACTTCCCTGTTTCACTGTATGCTGCTTATTTAAATAGAACAGCTGATTTCCCCCTGATAATAAAAGTAGAAGTGAATGGTTGTTTTACTTTAATTTTTCGGGATGCTTTCTGTACAAGTGGAATTAATAGCATTTTTCCCTTTCCTAGCCCTCTTTGACTATAATTTCGTATTTTAAAAAAAATTTAAAAGGACAGATTTACTTGGGAAAGAAGAAAAATAGAGGCCTAGCACAGTCACAAGCAGGCAGAGGTGCCTCATTTTGCCAATTCTTAAATTAGTATTCTTTTAAAAAAGATTTTCATGGAAGTCCTTTTATGTTGCCATTTAAATGAGAATTTTTATAGATCATAAATTCCAAGATAAATATCTTAGAAAAATCTTGATGATATGAAGATTTTTGTTTAATATCAAAATATAAATGTTTTAAATGAATATGCAGTAAAATTTTGTACAGTTGGTGAATGTCAGTATATGTGTAGATTCATGTAGTGGTCATCACAGTATCCAAACAGTTCCACTGGTTCTTAAAATCATTTCTGATAACCTTTGTCCTTATACTCCCCAGCAGCCATTCTATGATTTTAATTTTATCTTCCTAAAATCAGCACCAAATGAAATAATACAGCATGCACCCATGTGAGCCTGTTACACCTCCTAACATAGTGTTTACAGTTAGTTCACCTGAAGAGTTTTATCAGTATTTCATTCCATTTTACTGCTGAGTAGTGTTTAATTGCATGAATGCACTGCAGTTTGTTTATCCATTCATTGAAGGACATTGAGTTGTTTCAAGTTTTTAGCTATTTTGAGAAGAGGTGTTCTAAACATTGTGTACAGGCTTGTGTGTGAATGTGAGTATTTCTTTTGGGTAAATGTACAGTAGTGGATTGTTAAGTGATATTGTAAGGATATAATTCAATTTTATAGGTAGCGCCCAGCCTTTTGTTCTAAATGACTCACATTTTGTGTTTCCATCTTTTTTTCTAAGCCAAACTGTATCCAGCTTTATTAAAAGTACTTTTCATAAAGTTATGGTATTTTAGGCAAGAAGCGGGCAGATCTTTATCAGTATATGACAACTTTCAAACTTCTGTTTACCAAAATCGGAAAGCCACTGTAAAACCCAGTGAAGTCTTCATTTGATGCTGTGAACAGAGAAAGTTTAGCGTAAGGATTGGCATTTCATATTTAGTTTGCTTGACAACTTTTCATAAACCAATCCTCACTTTACAATAATGAAGTTAGAGTGGCAGATTTATCATTCTAAAGAGCCACAGTCTAAAAAAAGGACCTGCAGTTCTTTTGAGGTATCTGGAAAGTTCAAATTGCTTGTATAATGATTATTGATTGCAATAATGATTGCAAAATGCTTCACTTTGGGGGAGTCAGGTCTCGGTAGTTCTCTCTGAATTTAAGGATGTCTGTGTGAAGATGGTGATGGAGAATAGAACATAAAGATGAGTTTTGGCTTCTCTCAACAAGACATCTGTGAAAAGGTGATTAGTGTTTGTCAACATGAAGGAATCCTTTTCTCAGGATCCAAGAGGAAGTTTCTCAAAACTAGAAGGGAAAGGTTTTTCCTCTCACATCAATCCAACTTCAGAGACATTCTGTTAGTGACATATGCTTTTCCCCAAAAGCAGCAAATAAGTGTTCTGTATGATAATAACACATTTTTAAAAAGTAAAATAAAGTTCTGCATTTTTAAAAAATTCTGCATTTTTGTTAAACTTGATAAAAAATAATTCAAACTGTACAGTCTCCAGAAGAACACAGTTCTCAAAGTGCACAAACTTCACTTGACATCTCAAGCAACTTTAGCTTCCTGTGCCTGTTTTAGGACCTCTCTTTTCTACAGGGTTATTCCATCTTTGCCAGCATCAACTTTGCCTTTTCTTTCTTTCTTTTGGTATTTTCTCTCTCCCCTTTGCAAGGCACACTTAAGATTTGCACTCTAGCTTTGAAGGAGCATGTTTAGCAGATAACTTTGCTGATCTTCCCCTGTGGTTTGTCCTTCACCTTGGTGTTACCTCCTTTAGCATATCATCTCCTTTAATCTTTTTCTTAGGTGGGTGGCAGAAAGAGGGCTCTGGACATGAGATTCAGTATCTTGACTGTCTTGTAATTGGTGTACTTATTTTTTAAAACATAATTATTGATATATATATTTAGTTATGTCTGCCACATCCCCCTCCACCCTGTTTGTTGCTTCTGTGTTTTATTTCCCTGATTCCCTTCCCTGCCTTGTTTTAGATTTTTTTCTCTTTGTTTTATTGAATATCCATTATAGCTGTTTTTTATTATATTGGGGCAGGGTGCTTAATAGTGATTTAGGATTACTGTTTACTTACATTCTTGCAAGTATATGTAGAATTAATGGATTACTACTTGAAGTGACACATAGAAACTGTAGTTGTATGATGTATTGAATTGTATATAATACTATATGCATTGAAAACCCCATCAGGTATTAACATTTTACTTTTTATAAAACTTAAGAGGATAAGTATAGTTAGGATAATGAGCATATATTATATTTTACTCAGATATTTAACAATTATGTTGTTCTTCAAAGTTTCCTTATGGTGTCATTTACCATCTGTTGGAGAACTTTCATTCACAATTCTTTCAAAGCTGTTCTGCTACAAATGTGTTTTCTTTCATCTGAGAATGTCTTCATTTACCTTAATCTCTGAAGGTTATTTTTGCTGGATATAAAATTCTTATTTGTCAGTTCTTTTAGCACTTCGAAAATATTTCACTTCCTTCAGACCTGCATGATTTTGAAAGATAAATTCATAGGTTTTGAATACCTTTTCAACTTATAAATAATGTTAATTTTTCTGATTGCCTTGAAGATGTTTTTGTCTTCATTTCTAAAATTTAATTAGGATATGTCTTAGCATCAGTTTTGTTCTATTTATCCCATTTGGGAGTTTAGTGATCTTAAGTATGTAAGTTTGTGTCTTTCAACAAATGTGGAAATTTTTTTCTTAAAATATTTTTATCTACACTGAACTCAACTATTTCTGGGATTTTAGTGTCACAATTGTTGGATCTGGGGAGCTCTACTCCCACCCCCCCCCCCCAGTAATCTTTCCTCTGTTGTTCACTTTGGATACTTTCTGTTCATATGTATTACATTTGCTTTTTCTTTTGGTACCTCCATGCTGCTCTTGAGCTTCTCTAGTGAGCCTTTTATTTTGATTATTGGTATTTTCCATCTCCATTTTCCATGATTTGCATTTGGTTCTTTCCTATCTTTGATTTATTTTCTGAGCCCTTCTATTTTTCTATTTGTTTCAAGAATGCTTGCTCTTCTTGAAGCATACTACAACAGTTGCTATCATAACTTCAATATTTTTCTCAGATGAGTCCAGCATCTGTGTTTTCTTAGTATTGACATCTTTTCCCTTGCAAGTTGAGATTGCTATGGTTTTTCTTATGCCAAGTAATTTTGGATTATATCCTGGACATTTTCTCTTATGTTGTGATACTTTTGTTCTTGTTTAAATTTTATGAGCAATGATGATAATTTGTTCTACTAGATAATCAATTTAGTTAGGTTCTGACTGCAAGTTCCTCTAGGTTGTAATTACAACATCAGTTTGATTTTCAGTCTTTGCTATTGCTATTTGTATTTGCCCCATATATGTACCACCCATTGGCCAGTCTGGAATTTGGGTGGTGGTTCTGTTTCACAGTTCACGTCATATGCTTGTTTGAGTTGATCCACCCAGGTGATGCTTTGGAGTGATTCCAAGAGTTCATAAGCAACTTTGAAGTGTTGCTTTCCCGAGTTCCCCCTTGTCTGTGGCTTTCTGGTAATTTCTGATTTCCTAGGACTTCGCATTTACACTCTGACCCAAGTCTCTAACCAGGGCTTTACTGCTCTCTAACATACACTTACTACAACTGTGACAATATCTAGGACCACACAGTTTGAAGAAGAGAAAAAAAAAGCATTGGATTCACCACATCCTTTTGGAACTTCTAATTAGAGAGGATGCTCTCTACATCAAACTTTTAGTGTGTCCCCATGGTCCCCATTACCACAGCTGACAGAGGAGATGGTGCTTGAGAAAATGGGGATAAAAAAGGATTAGGGAGGGATCTCCACACCTTCTTATGAATTCACTTTCCCCTCTCCAAGAGCTAGAACCAAAGGCTTCTTCTAAAGGTTTATCTGTGCTAATGCCCACTTCTGGGAATAGAGCTGTATTAAGTCAAAGCTGGAAGATACCATTGAGAAACAAAGTGTTTCAGTGGTACTTCAAATTCTGTATCCAATCTACTCCCTACTGTTTACTTTGTATTGTCCTCAAGAAGATGCTCCTTATAGTCTTTCTTGGTCTTGTAGCTAGCTAGCTTTTCACTGGAGACTGGTTGGAATGTGATTTTTCTTTTATGTGGAACTGGGCACCTGACCTAAAGATTTTAAATTTTGTTTCTTTAGGAGTTTGACAAGAAACTGAAGTTTTGATCCAATATATTTTTGTTTGAGACCAGCCATGTACTAGAGTTTAGATTCTTTCATTTGATTAAGGTAAGGTTATTTAATTAAAGTTTAATCATATTGTTCTTATATATTTTCATATATTTTAATGTGTGCTTTATTAACATATTTTAGTATTATTAGGCTATCTGAAATTCTGACTTTAGAAAATATTTTCATGTTTCCTTTATCATTTAAAAGCTAATGTTCCATGTAACTTCTAAATTCAAAGGAGACCTGATTTTATGTGCACTGACTGTATATTGATAATCCAATCTGTTTGCCAAGTGTGGGAGTCAGCAAACTATGGCCCATAGACTGGTCACCTGTTTTGGTAAGTGCAGTTTAATTGAAACTAAACCCAATACAACCCAAGCTGCCTTGTGACTATGATGGGAAAATTCATGAGTTGCAACAGTGTCTATACGGTCTGTAAACCTAAAATGTGGCCCTTTATAGAAAAGTTTCTGCACCTTAGCTGAGAATCATGTTGCCTATGCAATTGTGATAAGTGAAGTGATAATTTTGGCTGTCAATAGCTATCATATATGAAAGCTAATTTGAGATTTGAATGAATAAGTATGCCTCTAAGTTGTACCCAACCCAAATTCTTGAAGTTAAGGGTGTACAGTATCTCTTAGTTTTCTGAAATAGTTGATTTTAAATAAAAGATAATGCTATCAGCAACTAAATTCAAAGTATTTATTCCTGTCTGTATTTAAAACTGAAAGTTTAAATGATAAAGATCATTCCTTACCTACTCTAAAATATTCACATAAATTTATTTAATGATACTTTGTTTTTTACTCATAAATAGAAATCTAGAAATACTTTGGTGGTAATAATTGTATTTTTAATACCTGTTCTATATATTCTAAATAGGAAATTTTTAATGGAAATATTCTGATATAAAACTAGTACTGTAAGTTGGCATTGTTTTTCTCTGAAGTTTATATTTAAATTACTTATACCTGATTGTGATTCTTAGAAGAAGAAGAAATAATTGAACCTAGAAAGTCTATAAAATATGTTCCAGGCTTCTAAAAAATCTTTTGGCTAAAGAAAAAGACTTTTTAAAAACATGCCATGTAAATTAAAATTTCTAAGCAATATCAAATAAAGGAATTTAGAAAAAAACAAAAAAAAAAGAAAAATGTGAAAAAGTTTTTTGCTAGTTACTAAGTAATAATTTTTAGGTAAGTTTCTGAAATCTTCATCTTAAAAAAGACCTCTTTGATTTAAAAAATAGCCTTTTTTGTGTTGTGCATAAACCAAGATGTATTTGGTTTCCTAATGAACTTATGTGAGGTATATTTCTTGTTCTTACAAAATATATTTAAAGTTTTGCTTTTAAAGGAGAAAACCTGGAAATTTATCTGAAAAATATATTTTACAACTTTTGATACCATCATATATTTTATATTTAAATCAGTATAGATTTAGAATTGGAGAGTTTTACATTTGAATTATGGAAGATAAGTAAAGTTAAGCTGCAGAATTATTTATGGGAATTTTGCTAGCCTAACTATGTGAATGTGGCTCCCTTAGTATGCTGTGTTTAGCTGTGTCTTGACTGAGCTGACTGAATTTAAAAGTAGCTATCTGGTTCATAGACTGAGACTTATGAATACTTTTTAAATGAAGGATGATATAAGAAGATATAGTTGAAGCTTTTTTGCCTCAATCAAAATCATATCATAAGACATCTTTTTTTAAACCTCTCTGATTTATGTTTCAGTGAAGTACTTTAAAGGAATAAACCATAGTCACAGTGTTCACACTTTGACTTTTTTTGCCATATAACCTTCCAAACAGGCTTAGATTTGTTACAGTTTTCTAGGTCAATATAAAATATTTCATTTTAAAAGTGAGTTACTGAGTCATTTCCAGTTTGACAGTATTAAATGAGATTAGATGTGTTTGTTGAAAACAGGGGTAGAGTTTCTTTTTTAAATTGAATGCGGTGATTCCTTTTAGTGTATATGTGACTAAATAACAAAGGACTTGGATGGAGTAGTTTTGGAATTTTTTCTTGAGGTATTCAGGCTACAAAAGAAAGTCAAGGTAGTCATTGGGACTGTTATAGCAAAGTAAGATACGCTGGGTAGTTTATAAACAATAGAAATGTATTTCTCAAGGTTCTGAAGGACTGGGAATTGAAAGATTCTGGTGCTGGCATATTTAGTGTATGTTGTGAGAACACACTTGTGGCTTTTTTAAAAAATACTATTTTATTTTGTTCTTTAGGTACAACCTCTGTTATTATTTTTTCCTTCTCCTCCCTCTGGTGCCCCTTCCATTCTCTCAAACCCTATCTTTGTTGTTTATTAGCTGTTCTCACTTATGGCTTCTGTAAGAACTGTCTCTTTGCTTAGCCGAAATGCTCATTACCAGAGTTAATGTAAGTCAGGCCTCTTTATCCAGATTCCCTTCAGTCTACTGTGTCATTCATTTGTCTTACTCTTAGATGCATTTTTCATAGTTTGCATTTCATCTTGAGTCCCCTGACACCTTGGTTTGGGTTTGTGTGAATGTTTCTAATTTGGGCCTAGCAAAATTCACTATTTGTGTTGGGTAGTTTTTTGTTTTTTTGTTTGTTTGTTTGAGACTAGGTCTCGCTTTTTTTGCCCTGGAACCGCAGGCTCACATCCGGGGTACCACAGACTTCAGGCAATCCCCAGCCTCAGCCTCCCAGGTAACTAGGATTACAGGCATGCACCACCACGCCCAGCTATTTTTTGGAATGAGGTCTCGCTGTGTTGCCCCAAGTGAGACTTGAACCGCAATCCCTAGCCCCACCACTTCATAGGCTGAAGCTTACAGACATGCGCCACTGTGCCGGGCTTGTGTTAGATATTTCTTTGGGTTTGTGAAATGCATAGAGTCATGATCTGCCAACATGATCTACCAACAAGGGGTGACATCACCCCTCTACCCCCCCATTCCCTGGTGTTGCCCTTTTGTAGTTGACTCATCTTCCCAGCTTTAAAACCTGGCAACCACTGATGTGTTTCCTATGCTTTTATATTGCCTTTTCCAGAACTTCATATAAATAGAATCTTATAAAATATAGCCTTTAAGACTGGCCTATTTTATTTAACAAAATATATTTAATGTGCATCTATCTGTTGTGTAAATCATTTTGTTACTTTCCTCCAAATGACTGCAGTTCTGCATTCCCACTTTCAGTGTACAGGAGTCCTGGTTGCTTGCCTTCTCTCTAGCATGTTGGTGATTTTGTCTTTTAGCTGTTCTAATGAATGAATAGTGTTGGCTCATGGTTTTAATTTGTATTTACCCAATGATTGATGATGTTAACTTGCCATCTATATATTAGTTAAGGGGCCCCTTGTATTTCTGTGGATGTTCTCCTTTTATGATCAACCTGGTGGAGAAAGATTTTTCCAATATATCTTTGAGATTATTGCCATCACCAGTGAATATTTGACTACAATAAAATACGCAATTTCATATATGAATTTTGACTTTCTATGCTTACTTCAATGAAATGAATTATAGTTTGTTTTTATGGAGGCAAGTATTTGAATGATAGTTTCGTGATTGCTTTTTAAGAATCTATTCATAAATTAGCTCTCTGACCAAAAAGATGCAAGACAAAGTAAAATGTAAATAATTCTTTCAGTGCTAAGGTTGATTTTTGAGTTAATAAATCACTTGTAAAAAGGGAACTGTAGGATCTTAGGTGAGATTTTTTTTCCCCCTTTGATTAGCAAACGAATAATCAAGCATCATACTTCCTTGGGATGTCTGACAACATATGAAACATTTGGTAGCTTCTTGTAATTAGTCAATATTAGTGACAGAGATTAGAAATTAATACTTTTAAACTTGGGCCACTTTACATCAACAGTTGAGAAGGCAGCTTAAAATTAATATAGTGCTTCATTGAGCTGAATTAATAAAAATGTGTGAAATATGCATCACCTACTTTCATTTCCAAGACTACTCTGCAATAACATATAATTCATAAATTAATTGAGTTCTTTAACTCTTATAGAGTGATATAGAGTTTTAGTGAATGATATTTACCCCATTTGAACTAAATTTACTGTTTACTTTTTTGGTAAAAACCTATGTTTAATCTATTAGAATATGTGCAAAGAATGCTGTTTAAATAAACATACTGTTTAAATAGAATGTTTAAGTTTTTTGCATGCTGAATAAAGTCCTATTAAGAACTTAAGGCACTGCATAAACTATGCTTTCATTGGGGAAACACCATATGCTTTAAAGGACATCTTGTTATATCATTTGGGTCATGATTGTTTGTGTTCATGCAACAGTTTTATCCCCTGTTTCAGTGTAGAAAGGTAAGCTGAGTAATTTTATTTACATATTCCAATTCTGAAAATAATTATTAGACATCATTACAGAATGTGTGTGTGTTTATAAACTTTTAAGGCTCTGGTAGGTAAACTAATGGTCAAATAAGACTGAGATTATCCCAGTCTGGTATAGTGTGTTTTCTTTGACACTGAGGGCCTTAATTTTTAGAAAACCTATTTTATACAAAATATATTAGAAAACCACCAACATAATCCTCATTAATGCTGGTCAATTGGCCCAAAAGGAGTCTCCAATGGGTGTCTCAGAATGGATTCTCTAATGATATTAGTGATAATTCACATATTTTTTGAAAATAATCATCTATGAATCAGACATAATATCTACATTGTTGTTTTCAGTAAAAATATCAAAAGTAAAGTACATTTACATTAACTCTTTGAATCTAATAAACTCTTAGAAATTAAATTTCATGTAATAGTTACAAAATAAACTGTTGTATAGCTGCAAATAATGCTTTAAACCATTTTGTCAATAAACACATTTTATAATGGATCGATAAATTCCATTTGCACAGTGATTAAGCTGTCTTTATTGCAATAATATTTGCCCTATAGTGATCTTACAGTATTAGTGACTATATGTAGAATTGTTGCCAGTTCCAAGAGTGTTTTTGTTAATGTTTTCATTACTTTGGTGGTCTTATTGTATATTTCTTAATATAAATTTCTTTGTGGGCTAACCCTTATTTAGCATTTATTTCTATAATATTAAAATTTTCAAATCATTAATCTAGAAAATATTTCAAGTATGGTAAAATTGTGTAGCAAATTGTTTCAGTGTGTAGACAAGTAGTCAAACTAGATTTTTTGTTTAAAAAGTGCTAAATGTTAGTCAACATTTGGTAAGTGAAGAGTCTGGTTATTGAATATTTCTTTGATCACAATCTAGGGCAACGTATATTTTAGTACTCAATGGGGTGGTGGAAGGCATTGCCTAAGTTGGTCTGTTTACTTTCTTATTTATTTCACTATGGTCAAATATAGGTAGTAAGTTAAAATGGAAAGCATAACTGTAGAAATGAGGGGTGTTGTGTTCTGATATCAGTGCAGCTAGTGCTAGTGTGACTTTGGACAGGTTAGCTCACTTCTGTAGATCTCCAACTTTTTTGTCTAAATGAGAAGTTGGACTGATTTCTAGGATTATGTCCAGCTCTTTGAGTCTAATGATAGAAGAAGTTATAGCAATCAAAAACCCAACGTGGAAGTATAGTGATCTACTTTTCTGGTTCTTAATAAATAGAAATAGAACATCTTGTCTTTCTGTTTCATTTTTTAGAGTGGGTTGTGCAACACAACTATGCTGGTGAATATAAGTGCTTATCATACTACACATGTATGTTTATCTACAGTAATAAGAATACATGTAAAAAATTAGCCAAAATGCCTTAAGCTTTTTTTTCTTTTGCAGGAAAGAGGTAGGAAAGGATTATTCGGTTCTCTGTATACCTTTCTTTGTGGGAATATCTGCAAGGCCCCATGGTCCTAAGTATCTGCTGCATGAAACAACCAGTCTTCTTAGTCAGGATTTATGTTTTGATAGAAAGTTAAGCATTTAGTTTTACGTGGCCTCATATTATAAATAATGTGTGTAATAATGTGTTAATAGTAACTTAAAAATTTTGAGGAACAGCTGTTTATGCCCTTGTTTGCATATTCTAGTGCCCAGTTGGTGTTCACTAAACATTTGTTGACTGGATATAAGGAATAATCCTGTTTTGTGGTTTTGTAGTGAAGGTTTTAAAACTTTGATAGAGATTAGCTTGAAAGTATATATAACTTCCTGTGAAGTGTCTTCAAATTTTGAGATCTGACTTGCATTTTTAATTATTATGGATTCATTCTCTTACTTATTTTCTTAAATGATGACGGTGGGGGGGGCGTATTTCCTAATATTAAGTTAGGTACCTAGCGTTGATCTAAACCCTTTGCATACAACGACTCATTTTATCAAACTCTACAAAGCAGCTTGTTTTTAAATCCAGATGGTATGTGAGGAAACTGAAATGTAAACAAATTAAATACTTTTATTAAAGATTGAGTCAATCTTTAATCTTTAAGTTGGGCATGGTGGATCGTGCTTGTAAGCTTCAACCTATGAAGCAGCCGGGGCTAGGGATCGCGGTTCGAGTCCTGCCTGGGGCCCGTAGCGAGACCTAGTTCCAAAAAAAATAGCTGGGCATGGTGGTGCGCGCCTGTAATCCCAGCTACATGGGAAGCTGAGGCTGAGGATTGCTTAAGTCCGTGGTACCCCGGGCAACGAGAGCCTGCGGTTCCACAGGCAAAAATAGCAAGACCTAGTTTC
>PVHY01011007.1:9190-49746 GCA_004024945.1 Uropsilus gracilis | reverse complement strand
TACATATACACGATGGAATACTACGCATCCATCAAGGAGGACAAACAGATGTCATTTGCAGCAACCTGGATGGAACTAGAAAGACTCATATTAGCAGAAATAAGTCAAAAAGAAAAAGAGAAGTACAGGATGGTCTCACTTAAATGAGGGATATAGGGAAAATCAAACAAACAAATAAGAAAAAAATGAAAACAACCAATGGGACTGAACCATGGAGCAAGAGAGGAGGAGGGGGAAGAAGGTGGGGGAGGTGAAGAGCACAAAAGATCAGCATAGTTAACAAATGTTAGTGAAGTGGGAAAGCCCCGGGGTAAAAAAAAAAAACAAAAAATAAAACAACAACAAAAAAAACAAACCACACACACACTTACCATATATCAGAAGAGAACAACAGGCCAAACAACAACTAAACATCAACTTAACCAAAAAACAATTTGCAGAAAAATGGGAGGAGTAACTGAAGGGGGGATACAGAAGGGGGATAAGGAGGGAGGAGGAAGGGGGATACAAAGGGGGATATAGAGGGAGGAGGAGGGATCAATTAATGCACAATTGTGACAAATCAATAAAATGAATTTAAAAAAATAAAAAGAAATATAAATTTTTAAAAAATGGCTGTGACTAGACTGTGGGAGACTATAAATCTCAGCATTAGGAACTTCACATAGCAGATGATTGAGAAACCTTTTAAGAATTTTAAATGAGAGTAATGTAATTGAAATTAAAAAAATTAATTCTGCTGATTCTATAAAGAATGCATGGAAGAAGATGAAATTAACAACAGGACTAGCAGGAACTATATTACTGTCCTTTGTAGATCATGGCCCAAATGAAAACAGAGTGTGGCAAATTTAAGAGGCTGTGGCAGTAGAAGAATGATCTAAGCCATGGCCAGCAGAAGATCTAGGACCTGAAAAGGGAAAGGTGCATCTTCTCAGAGTTTAGTTCTTAGGAATTAGGAAAAGCAATGTTTAAAAATTAGAAACAGAAGAACAGAGAAGACAACATATGGCCTTAAGTGTTTAATTCTGGTTGATGGGCTTATGGTTGCTACATTTTCTTTGTACTTTACTTTCATGTATTAAAAACATTTTAAGAAAATGAAAGGCAATGTGATTTCTCCCCCTTTTTCTTTCCAGAAATGCCTTGCCTTGCAGAATATGATGATGGTCTTTGGTACAGAGCAAAGTTAGTTTCCATTAAAGAATTTAATCCTCTAGCTTTCCTAGTACAATTTGTTGACTATGGATCAACTGAAAAGCTGACAATAAACAGGTGTTGTTTTTCTTTTTTAAGTTAACTTAGTTGAATTAGATTCCTAGTTTTCGTATTTTATATAATTATTGGGAATTTGCTTTTTAAAGCTCTCTATATTAGGAATTTTTTAATCTAAATTTTTCAAATAGAGGTTAAAATATATATCACAAAATATGTGGGTTTTGATCATTTTTTAAGTATACAGTTACTTGGAACTAAGTATATTCATTTTAATGCAATGTCATCACTGTTCAGAACTTTTTCATAATTCCAAACAGAAACTATGTACCCATTTATCAGTGCCATTCCCTTTCCTCCAGCTCCTGGTTATCATTAACATTAATGTTGTCACAATGCTTATTCAATTGTAGCATGTACCAGAGTCACCATTTTTATGGCTAAATGATAATATCCACTCTATACTACATTTTATTATTCTGTTGATGGACATCTGGATTGTTTCCATTTTTGGCTGTTCTAACTAACACTGTAGTGAACACTGCTTGAGTCCTTGCTTTCAATTTTTTTGGTGTATATAACATAGAAATGGAATTACTAGACTATATGGTTATTGTAGGGTTAGTATTTTGAGGATCTGCCAAACTTTTTTACAGCAATTACCATTTTACATTGTCACCGGCAATTCACAAGGGTTCCAGTTTCTCTGCATCCTGAACACTTACTGTGTGTGTGTGCGCGCGCGCGCGTGTGCATGACAGTTTCTTAATGGCAAAAATACATATATCATAAAATATACCATGTTAAATATTTTTAAATGTACATTTTAATAGTATTTAATTACACATCATTGCGCAACCAATCTCCAAATCTCTTTATTTTGCAAAAGTGAAACTCTGCCCATTAACTTCGCAATTCCCCCCCTTCAGCCCGTGAAACACCATCATTCTGCTTTTTATCTCTACAAATTTGACTATTGTGGGTATGACACACAAGTGGAATCATTCTGTTAAAAATATTTAACTTTTTGTGACTGCATTATTTTACTTAGCATAATGTCTCCAAAATCCATTCATTTTGTTGCATATATAATTTTCTCCTTTTCCTAGATGGAATAATATTCCATTGCTGTACATACATACTATTTTTCAGATACCCTTTCACTCACTTGGAGTCTAGCTTTTGGCTGTTGTGGAAATGCTGTTATAAACAAAGGTGTACAAATCTGTCTTCAAGACAATTTCAGTTCTTTTGAGTATATACTCAGAAATTGCTTTATTATATGCTCATTCATTGTAATTTTAGCAGCTGGAGAAACCTCCAAACTGTTCCACAGGACTATACCATTTTACATTTTCACCAAGTGCCTAAGAATTCTAATTTCTCTGTACTAATATTTGTTATTTTCTGGCTTTGTGTGTGTTGTGTGTGTGTGATAGTGGTAGATATGAAGTGCTCAGTGTGACTTTCTGTTTCCCTAAAAATAAGTAGTGTGAACCACTTTTACATGTGTTTTTTGGCTACTTACAGATCTACTTTGGAGAAAGGTCTATGTATAAATGAATATTATTCTGTGTAGGTTGTTGCTTGTTAGTTTTTTGGGGTTTTTTGGTGTCATATTCAAAAAGTTATTACCAAATCCAGTGTCATAAAATTTCCCCCAGTAACATTGTACACTTTAAATATATATATCCCCTATGTCTTACAGTTTTAGGTAGTAGAGAATTTTATGACATTCTGAGCACTTTAATTTAAGAATTTCTTTTATGACAGATTGCGTCAAATTCCTCTTCACCTTATGCAGTATCCAACCCGAGCTATAAAGGTTCATTTGGCAGGGTTTAAACCTCCTGTAAGAGATCCAGGAAAGACAAGAATACCATATTGTCCCAAGTGGAGCATGGAAGCACTGTGGGCTATGATAGACTGTCTTCAAGGAAAACAACTTTATGCTTCTTCCATGGTAAATCTATGTAAATTAGTAAAAAAATTTTTTTTTTATTTCTAGGATCCCTATTCTCTGCAAATCTAAATGTAAAATGCTTTAAAGCACATAAAGCTATAAATACTATAGGTTAATTTTAAGACTTACTCAGATGATCTTAATTTATAACAATTTTTCAATTAGCCCCACATTGATATAATGAATGGGATAAAAATTATCAAGATGAGTATCCTATAATCAACAAACTTACAAATCAGTGAGGGAAATATGAACCATTAATTAACAGAGAATAGAATGAATAAGTACTATAAAAGTGGTATAGGTAATTTGGGGAGGTGGGTACAAGGAAGAATGATTATTTCTATCTTGAGGGATAAGAATATGGTGGTTGAGTGCCTCTGTTAGGCACCCAAATACTTTGTGAAATAAGTAGGACAGGGGAGCCATTATGCTGCATCCTAAAAGATGAGTAGGAAGTTTAGAATGGGAATTCTAGTAAGAGTCTTACAGAAGCATCAGATGCACTAATATGGAAATCACTTTTGTTAGAGCTCAGTGGGTCACAAAAGGGCTGTCTAGAGGCAGTATCTGGCTGGTACCTACATGTGAGTGCACAGTGTTTTAAGTTGAAAAATTTTACCTGAAAAAGTTCATTTTTCTAATTTCTGATCACAAATTATAAAGTGTAGGAATCCCAAAATCTCCCTTCCAAAATGGCAGTAAGTTGGAACAGGGTAGCCACCTGTAGGAAGAAACATATTGTAGGGAAGAAACCCCTGTAGGAAGAAACATACTCTTCATCCTAGTCCACTACATTGTTACTTCAAAAGCCAACCTGCTCTTGATTTGGGGACCTAAGATTTCAGGATTCCTATAGTGCTGACTGTGACAAAAATGAGTTTTTAATGGAATAAATGGCTGACAGTAGAAAGTGATTTTTGTAAACCTCTGTATATACCATGTTCCTGTATGTGCAAGAGTTGTATAAATAGCTTATGCAAGGTTTCTCAGAAGTCAGTGAAAAATACAGGGCAAATAGTTTTATTCACCTCTATCAGTAATCAATTTTGTTCTGTTTATGCATAAATATATAATGCTTTATATTAAATGAATTTAACAGGAATGGTAGCTTAATCCCATTGGTTCTATTTAAGAAACTATGAGAAGTTATATTTGAAATAAAGTAGAAGAATGGGAAGAATGGGGTTACCTTTTGAAACTATAGACTATAAATTGTAAATTAACAATATATTTTGCCTCTTGTCTGATGTCAGCTAAATGTAGGGAAAAAGAGACATCAGAGCATTATCTGTTTTCTTGACATAATATCTTTTCACTGTAGACTCAGCCACCAGAACAAATAGTGACTTTATATGAAGATGAACACTATCCAGTTCATATGTCACTAGTAGAAATGGGGCTTGCAGATCAAGATGAATAATGTAAGTATCATGGCCTTCATTCTGTGGTCAGCATAAAGACCAGTGACTAACACTGCAGAGATTAATGCTAAATTGCCCAAAAAAAGCAACTATGGATAGTCCTTGATTTCTCAAGGAACTCAACAAAAATCTCTCTTCCAGATTCCTTGTCATATGCCCTTCTCACCTAATAAGCACTAGTATCAAAGAGGTCCCATAACTGTAAGGATATTCAGAATGGTCATCCCATTCATAATACCAGACAGGTATAGGGATAATCATGGCCAATAATGATAACTTAAGAGCAGATGATAATTTAAACAGATAACTACACAGTATGTAGAGAGCACTATCAAGTAGCCTAAGAACAAAGTTTTGTTTTGTTTTATTAATTAGTCTTTTATTTACATCAATTGTATTTTCCTGGGTTTCTCCCTCCACCATATCACCTGTGAACCATCATCTTGATCTTTTTTCTGTTTGTCCCTTCCCTGATTTCTCCCTCCCCCTTTCGCTCCCTCTCCTTCACTACTTACCCCAGTTCTGTTAGCTTATTTTGACTTTTTCTTGGCCTTTTATTTTGTTTTCCTTATAATCCACTTACAAGTGAGACCATCTGGTTTCTGTCTTCTTCTTTCTGACATTTCTGCTAACATGATTCCTTCTAGGTTCATCCATGTTATTACAATGTATCATATTTGTCTTTTTTGATTGTGTATCATTCCATTGTGTATATATACCACAACTCTCTGATCCATTTGTCAGTTTTGGGGTATTTGGGTTGTTTCCATAGTCTGGCTTTTGTAAATAGTGCTACAGTAAACATCTGAGTACAAGTGTCTTTAGTGTTTTAGTGTCTTTTGGGTAGATTCTCAATAGTGGAATTGATGGATCAAATGGTAGTTCCATTTTCAGTAGTTTTGAGGGTCCTCCACATGACTTTCCATGGTGGCTGGACCACTCTGAATTCCACCAACAGTGTAAAATTGTTCCTTTCTCTCCATTTGTTGCCCTTTTTTTTTTTTTTTATATGAGCCATTGTTTCTGGTGTAGATGGCATCTCATTGTGGTTTTGTTTTGCATTTCCCTGCTTATAAGTGATAGCAAGCATTTTTCATATGCCTATTGACCATCTGTATTTCCTCTTTGGAGAAGTGTCTTTTTAAATCTTCTCATTTTTGACTGGGCTTTTTGTCTTATTCTTGTTGTTTGAGTTCGTTGTAGATCTTTATCAGACCCTTATCACTTGGATGGAGAGCAAATTTTTTTTCCATTTGACTTTCTTTTTGTTTTGGTTATTATTTCTTTTGTTGTATGGAAGCTTTTAAATTTGATGTTTGTTTTCCTTCTGTTTGTTTTCCTTCATTTTTTTTAGCATCTGTAGATATGACCTGAAAGAAGTTTCTGAAGTGTAAATCTTATAGTGTTTTGTCCATATTTTCCTCTATGTATTTCATGGTTTCAGGTCTTACATCCAAGTCTTTTATTCATTTTGAGCTGGTTTTTGTACATGGTATATAAGAGTAGTCTAGATTCACCTTTTTGCATGTGGTGGTCCAGAAGAGGCTGTCCTTGTTCCAATGTATGGGTTTTGGGTTTTTTTTTTTTTAATTTTTAATTTTTAATTCTTTAGATCACAAACTCTGTAAATAGTTTTTGGGATATCTCCCCCACCACCCTCCCACAGGTGCCCTCTCCATTCTCTCACTCCCCACTCTGTTGTTTGCTAGTCTGTGTTTAGTCCATTAGTCTCTTTCTTTCCTATGGTAGTATTCTTTTCATTGTGAAGGACTGTCTATGTTCTTGGAACCAGGCAAGCCTTGATGGTAGGTTTTCAGTCTTAAGTTTGCACTGGGCAGCCAGTCTATTTTTGTGTTCTTTCCATGCCTTCTCGTTGGAGGCTTTCTTCTCCAACCCCATCTCTGTTGTTTTGCTGCTTTACCTTTTGGTTCTGGCATCAGGTTTAAGGGGGTCTCACTTCCTGCCATTGCCGGTGAAAAAGTTTCTCTGTGGATACAGGCAATTGTGATTGGCCACTGTAGATGATCTCCTCTGCCTCAGTTTGCAGCTTTGCTGTGGGGATGATGTCCCCAATCTTTGGCCTTCCCTCTCTTCTACTGTAGTGTGGGGAGGGGTGCCTTGCTTTCCTAAAAGGCAGCTCTGAAATGAGGTCTTGGATCTTCCAGACCCAGCGAGCACATAGGTTAGGTGCACTTCATGATACTGTGTTTCTATAGATATTTCTCCTGTCTCACCTGAATTGGTTCTTTTAATTGTCCATCTGCTGTGTCCAGCTCAGACTTGTGGCTTGGATTTTTACCTGGTCCCACACCCGTTTTGTGATGGGGTCTGTGTATGTTCTTATTCCTTCTGAAGATTAGCTGAGAGTGATGAAATAGAGAGGGCCGACACCCCCACCCCCTCTTACCCGCCTGCACGCTGGTACCTCCCTGCGTGGGGGCGGGGCCCATATGGGTTGGGGGCAAATGCCTCAGCCTATCTGGGCTGCACATGGCTGCCATGCAACAACCATACACTGGCAGATGGGGCTACAACCCCCATCTGACCCCCTCCTGGGCTCTCCAGACTTGGGTGGGGGGCTTATTGCAGAGTCTTCTCCACTCTTGCTCTCTGCTGGCTAGGGGTGGAAAGGTGGGAGCCCCGGGCCACATGGAAGCCTCCAGGCTGACCCAGCTACCCCTGGTGGTGTGCAGCTGGCCTGCACCACCCTGCGCCCTCCAGACAAGAGGACGTTACCTGTCCGAGGCCTCCCCTCCAAGTGGCGGAGACCTGGAAAACCAATGTATACTTTTTGTCCCTTTGTTAAAAATTAGTTGACCTTATGTATGTAGCTTTATTTCTGGGTATTCAGTTCTATTCCATTGTTCTGTGTGTCTGTTTTTGTCCCAGTACCATGCTGTTTTAATTATTACGACTTTTGTAATTTAATTTGAAGTCTGGGAGTATAATACCTCTGTTTTCTCTTCTTTTGGTCATGAGGTTTTGAATATTCAAGGCCTTTTATTATTAATCAATATGAATTTCAGTAATTTTTGTTCTAAGAATGATATAAAAGTACTTGGTGAATCTGTTAATTCTTGATTTTTTTCCATTCATATAAATGTAGCAAATCATTTAGTAGCTTATTTGAACACTAACATTAAGCAAAGGTTAAATAACACATTTTGTTTTTCAGGTATGCGGTACAGATTAGCTACAACAAACCAGAAGCAAGCTTTTTGTTTTTTTTAGACCATTTCAGACTTTTCTTTACTCCCGCAGTGGTGCTTTTTTTTTTTTTTTAACTTTTAGAAATTGTTTGGGGGAAAAACAATAAATGTTTTTGAAATACTTTGTTGTACTGTAATTTCTAAATGAAATACTTCAGGTATGTGGGATAAAATATTTTAGTCCATTGTATAACTAATATGTATTTGATTTAAGAAATAAGACATTACCAGTAAAATGGTAAGGCTTTATTGTCCTATCCCAAATCGTATCTTTTCTCTCCTGCACAGGTAAACACTATTGTGAATTTAGTGTTAGTCCTCCTTATAGGTCTTTATAATTTCACTATGTATGAGTGCATCCATAAACAAAATAGTGTTTAATTGCACTGTATATATTTTTAATATGCTCTCTCAAATTAACTTTAATTGTCCCTTTTAGGTTTGTTATTTGCCCATTTATATACTGTTTTTATTCACTTTTACTGTTACATTCCTCAAGCCATATCATTTATTCTATTGCTAGATACGTGGGTGGTTACCAGCTTTTTCTCAGTGCAAATACTTCTCCATAGTAAACCCTGTGTGCATGTGGAAGATTTACCAGTGTATATAACTTAGTAGTAGAGTTTATTGTGCTCTGCTATAATTGCTTTCAAAAAAGTTTTTTCAAAAAATTGCTCTACAGTCTGAGTTTGATGTCCACATATGGTGTGAACAGAATATTTACAAGGATATCATATCATAAATGAAATATGCAAGGATACATATCTTAACATATTCACTGGTTTAATAAACACTCGTTTATTGCTTGTTTATATCTTGTGTATTGAGTTACTTGCAATTGACATGGCTTTACAAGAATTATATATTAATAGATATTAATCCATTTTCAGGAATATTCTCAGTCTGCAGCTTTTATTTTTACTTTTATGTGATATCTGGACAAACTTTTCACTCATCATAATTTGAAAATTTGTGCTTTCTGTCTTAAAACTCCTCCTCTGTCCTGAGTTAACTCCATGTTGCCCTTGAAATGTTTTTAACTTTTTCATAGTTTTCAAGTCACTAGAATTGATACATGTAGCTTTTTTAATATCAAAATAAGTAGTGCTGAAACAACCTGGGATACATATTGGTGACTTGTCCTATTAATGGACATCTTCCTTCTATCTGCCTACAGACTTATTTTATTTTTCATGCCCATACATTCTCAATAAAACTACTTTCTTAAGATTATCAGTTCTCAGAATGAATTCATATCCATTTTATTATTCAACATATTTCTGTTGGCTATTTTAACTTTCCATTTTATTATAATTATAAAGAACCTCTGTTGAAGATAAAATGCTGTCATTTTGGTGCTAATTGAAGATAGTAATATTTGAGGGTCTTTTGTTTATTTTGTACACATCATTGTATTTTTTCACACGAGAGGATTTCTCCCATCACGTGTGATCACTATAGTTTTGCCACCACCAGAGTCCCCACAATCTTCCACCACCCTCTCCTGCTCTTTCTGCCCATTCTCAACTCTCCCCATCTCCCGAGCCCTCAACTCCTGAGTGTCTCACATCTACCATTCTGCTCTCAAGGATCAGTCCTAGAGTTTATCTTTCTCTGAACCTTGGTTTGGCTTCTTTAGATTCCCTATATGAGTGACACCATCCATTATTTATCTTTTCCTTTTTAACTCACTTCACTTAGAACAGTCCTTCCAGTTCCACCATTTGCCATACATGGCATGAGTTTATCTTTTTGATCATTCTAGTATTCTACTTTGTATATATACCACATCTTGATACACTTATCTGGGGCATTTAGATTGTTTCCATATCAACCACAGGCCAGCCGGTCAAGCACCAAAGCTTAGTAACATGGATGATAATTAAGAGTAAAGAAAGGGGACGAAAGTAAAGTGGGGCAGGATAGGGGGAGAGATTCTTAGGTCTGCTTTGCTCCCAGCTGCTCACTACAGCCTTTTATTAAGAAGTTAAATGATACATGGTGTGTTAGAAATTTATCATTGCATAGTAGTGTTGTTATATAAGGCATGTTTATTGGTTTTAAGGGGAAGCAGCTGTTGCAAACCAGCGAATAAGATACTGTTAGGGACAGTTTCCTGGAATACCTTCCAGAACAGACTAGAATTTTTTAAGACACACCATTAAAAGAATTCAAGGCCATTTCAAATATACGCGATGTTTCTGTGAGTGTGTGGGCCAGTTGCATTCACCTGGCACCAACTCTGTCCCACCGGTATTCCAGGACAGGCTGCTTGTGGGCATACACCTGGCCATTTGGTTCCTCACTTCATCTCCCTGTTCCCAACACATATCTTGGCTACTATAACAAGTGCTGCAATAAACATAGGAGTGCAAGTTTCCTTTTCAATTAGTACTTTTGTACTCTTTGTTTTGGGGGACATTATTTTGTCTTTTGTGCTCTTTGGATAGATACCTAGGTGCTGCGGTCCAGCTGCAGTGGGGAACAGTGCCTGAGGGAAGGGGTGAGGATTGCAATCAAAACAGTCTGTTGGGTAGGAGGGCACAGCGTCATTTCTCTTGATCCGCTGGCCCCGAGTTTATTTTTCACAGCTTTTATACAGTTCATGTAACATAGTTCAGCAGTTACAACAACCTTTTGCTTGACGCCAGTTTTGCTGGGGCTAGCTTTCTGAAGGCATCTGCTTATCGAGGATAGATGGCATCACCAGACCTTCTATGAGATGCCTTTGTTATCTAAACTGATATATTTTACAGGGCTTCCTGATACCTGTGCTTAACTCAGGCGTGCAGGAATTTATAGTTCCTCAGATTTGTGCAGATTTGTTCAGCGGGCAACCTTCTTTTTCTGTCCCCCACAACTAGGAGTGAAATTGCTGGTGAGTCAAAGAGCAAATCCATGTTTAGGCTTTTGGGGAATTTCCACACTTCTTTCTTGGTGCTGAACCATTCTACATTACAACCTACAGTGCAAGATGGTTCCTTTTTCTCCACACCTTTGACAGCACTTGTGGATTTTTTTAATATGGCCATTCTCACAGGTATCAGGTGGTATCTCATTGTGGTTTGATTTGTATTTCACTGATAGTCATGTTGCACTCTCTTCATCTGATGGCAGTCTATATTATCTTCTTTAAGAAGTGCTTATTTAGCTCTTCTGTCTACTCTGGTTGGGCTGTTTTCTTTTTGTTGAGTATTGATTTATAGATCTTCAGTATCAATTCCTTATCAGATGTATGGTGTGTAAAAAATTTCAGTGGGGTGTGTCTTTGTTTTAATCACTCTTTCACTGTACAGATTTTTAGTTTGATTAGTATTTTTTTTCCTTTTTTTCCCCCTTACTGCTGGAAATTGAGTTCACCATCATGTTTCTTAGGTTTATGTCATGGAGATCATTTGTTTTCTTCTCTGTATTTTATGGTTTCAGATCTCACATCCAAGTCTTGTGTGCATCTTAGTTGATATTTTTTTTTTTTTTTTTGAGACTAGGTCTTGCTATTTTTGCCCACAGAACTGCAGATTCACGTTGCCCAGGGTACCACGGGGTGCCCAGCCTCAGCTTTCCAGGTCTGGGATTACAGGTGCATATCACCACGCCCAGTTGTTTTTTGGGACTAGGTCTCGCTGTGTTGCCCCGAACGCGATTCATACCGCAATCCCTAGCCCCAGCCGCTTCATAGGCTGAAGCTTACAGGCACAAGCCACAGTGCCCAGCTATTTTTAGTTGATTTCCATATACAGTGTGTATTAATAGTACAGTTTCTTTTGCATGTGGCAGTCCAGTTTTCCATTACCATTTATTGAAGAGGTTTTTCCTTGTACCAGTGTGTATATTAGTTGTCTGTAAATATTTGGTTTTAGTTCTGGATTCTCAATACAATTCCATAGGTCTTTATGTGTTTTTGTTTCAATTCCTTGTTGCTTTAATTATTATGGCTTTATAATATAGTTTGAACTCTGGAAGTGTGATGCCTCCACTTTTCCTTTTTTGTCTGGATAACTTTGTGTGGGGGCATAGGTGGTTCACTATGAACTTCAGTAATATTTGTTCTACTTTTTTGAAGACTGCCATTGGAATTTTTATTGGAATTGCACTGCATTGAAGCTATAAATCTATAACTTGCTTTAGTAAGGATGGCCATGTTTATTTTTCCAGTTCATGAGCAGAGTATATCTTGCCAATTCTTTGTTTTCATCTCATTCTTTTAAAGTTTAATAGTTTCATCTTTTCATTTTATAGTTTTCCTTGAAAAGGTCCTTCTCCTACCTTGTAGGTTTATTCCCAGGTATTTAATTTTTTTTTTATGGTGAGATTATAAATGGGCTAACTTTCTTACTTTCTTCTATTTTATTGTACAGTGGATGGCAACTGATTTTTGTGATTTTCTATCTTGCCACTTAATTGTTAATATTTCAATTAGTTTTTTCATGGAGTCCTCGTGGTTCTTTCTGTATATTATAATTTCATCTGCAAACAATCATAACTTCTCTCCCAATTTGGATTCCTTTTTCTCGCCTCATCACTCTAGATTTCTAATACTGAAATCGGGTGAGAAAACAGGCAAAACAAATAAACTTACTACAAAGGGGTAGCAGCTAGCCCTTTAAAGCCAGCCACACACCAGGTTCTTCCCAGCCCATGCATGCAGTAGCAAGACCACATATACTTTAAGAGGGAGGCAAAAACATTTACTTATTAAAAGACAAATTGGAAAAGAGTCACGGAGGGGTACAGGGAACCCCTTTAGTAATCTTACCTCACAGTCCAGTCTCTAGTCCAAAGCACACATGGCTTAAACAGCCCTGTGTGTCCACAAAATGGCAACTGCCCCACCTTGAGCTGGAGTTAAGATGAAGGAGTTAAGATGGCATTGCCACTTCTTCCTCAGAAGACACAGCTACACTCCCTCCAAGCCAGAAGAAGCTAAGAGGGCACTGACAATCCTTCTCTGAAAGCAGTAGATTTAAATTCAACGAGGAAGACCAGGATGGCGTCATCAATTTGTCTCCAAAAGGCACTGCTCAGGCATTTTTTCAGCTCCAACTCCAAAGTGGCCCGGCATCAGCAAAACTCACTCAATACAGCAACACAGCAAGTGCTTCAGACATCTCATATTGAAAACGGCAACACAGCAAACTCTCAGTTCTCCAGAAGACTTCCAAGCTTTGCAGTTTCAAAAATTAAACCAAGTTTTCAAGACCATGTTTCCAAGACAGGTCACACAGCTCACAAGTTTCTCCAACATGCTTCCCTGAATTCCTCACGGCCCGGACTGGGAATGGAAATCCACAGCTTGGCTTCCTTCCCTCCCCTGCTGTTCCACATGGCAGCAGCAGCTCTGAGGCCTCCAGCCTCCTTGATGCTCCTCTCTGCTACTCCATTCTCCTCTCTGTCCTCTTCTGTTCTGTTCTGTTTCCTTCCATGTCTTTTATTCTATGTCCCCTCCCTGATCCTTTAATCCTCTTTTCTTGAAAGAAAGCTTAACTTCCCTTTTCCAAATCTCCACCCACCAATACTAACAATAGCTATTTTAATACATCAATACCAGTTAGGGGCCACAGCCCCCTAACATTACTACATTGAATAGTAATGATAAGTGGGCATCCTTGTCTTATTTAACTCTTAAGAATGATAGTCACTGTAGGTTACTCAAATATGGTTTTTATTATGGTCCATTTATCCATTTTTCAAGACTTGTTATCATAATGGATGCTGAATCTTATTAATACTCTTATTTTTTTCCTTTTTGTTGATATAATGAATTGCATTTACTGATTTTTGAATGTTGAATCAACCTTGAGTTCCTGGTATAAACCCTACCTGGTCATGATGTATAATCCTTTCAATGCTTGTTAGAGTCTTATTTGCTGAGATTTTATTGAGAATCTTTGTATGTGTTAGTTAGGGAGACTAGTATATAGTTTTCTTTGTGTTGTCTTTGTTTGGTTTTATATTAATGTTGACCTCATAAAATGTAGAAGAAATCCTTCTTAATATTTTGAGTCTGAGCAGGATAGGTATTAATTCAAGTTTTGGTAGAACTCACTTGTGAAGCCATCTGATCCTGGATTTTTGTTTTTTGTGTCTTGTTTACTGTTTAATTTTCCTTGCTTGTGGTTGGCTTGTTCGGGTTTTCTACTTCTTCCCTATTCAGTCTTGGATGATAGGATAAATCTAAGAATCTGCTTTTCTGTGGTCTACTAAATGTAGGCCTACCCTGCCATTGTCATAGCTATGGGAGCACTCCCAGGAATAGCCATGTCAGTTACCTAAAATAATGCAAATGACAAGATCCACAAGACTTTCTTCAAGTAAGAGATCCACAAGACTCTCTTCTACATGCTTATCTCTGGGACAAGGGATATGCATAATTCAGGTAGGATTGAGAACTCCTGGGGAGGTATTTGATATTTGTATTGATATTTGTATATTTGATATTTGTATATTTATATTGATATTTGATTGTTATTTGATTTGACTGATATGCAAACTCAAGTCCCAGAGAGCAAAGAACTGCTTTGTTCATAGGAGTCAAATGTTGGGATTGGAAATCTGATTCTAATCATAAATGTCAGAATCAAAGATATCACATACACAAACTAGCACCCCAATAAAATCTAGGTAAAATAAGTAAACATCCTTCTCTCACCTTTTGTCTCTCCCTTTGATCCCTGAGCCCATGTGAACAGCTACGTAAAAATTTCTACCAATATATACATCAGGAGCTGCCTCCTTTGATCAGCATCCTGCCATTACAGATGCTCCATGACTCCCTTTTCTTTTAACTAATGTAATATTCCTCCCATGACACAGTTCATCTAGGTTGTTCAGATTGTTTGCATTTAAGTGAATTTCTGCAGTGTCTGTTGTAACTTTTCCTTTCATTTTTTGTATCATATTTGCATTTTTTTATAGTGAGCCGATCTCAAGGTTTGTCAATTTTATTTTTTCAAAGAACCAACTTTTGGTTTCAGTGAGTTTTTTTATTCCTATTTCATTTTTTCTGCTTTGTGTCCCTCCTTCTACTGGCCTTTGGGTTTTTTGTTCTATTTCTAGTTCCTGCAATTAAAAAATAAGTTGTGTTTGGGTTCTTTCTGGTTGCTTAATGTAAACTTGCCTCTTAGAATTGCTTTTGCTGTGTCCCATATATTCTAAAAGCTTGTGTCCTTATTATCATTTGCCTTAAGGTAATTTTTTTATTTCTTAAAGCCAGTGGTCATTCAATAGTGTATTTTTCAGTCTCCACTAAAGTACTTCTCTGCTTTCATTTTGTAAATGATTTGTAATTTGGTACCTTGATGATCAGAAGAGATATTTGCTATAATTTCTACCTTCATGAATTTATTGATGTCTTGAGACCCAGTATGTAGTCAATCCTGAAGAACATGGGTCAGTCACCATGCGCACTTCAGAAAAATGTGTATTCAGGATTTGAGGGGTCCTGGACCTATGTGGCCAACTTCTTTGTTTATGGTAACTGTATCATTATTTCCTTTGTCTTGTTGACCTGTTCATAGGTGAAAATGGGGTATTGAAAGTCTCCAAACACATATGTATTTTCTCCAGTGTCTATTTTGAAGTTTAAGTTTTCTGATGTATTTTTTTTTTTTTTTGCTACTTCATTTGGTATGTGTTATATCTTCCTTTTGTTTTGTTCCCTTGATCATTGTACATTGCCCATCTTTATTGTTTACTTTTTCAAGCTGGAAGTCTATTTTTGTCTAATAGAAATATTGCTGTTCCAGCCTTCCTTTTGGTGCCATTTGGTTGCAAGATTGTTTTTCAGTTTTGTTTATCCCTGTTACTTAAGTATATTTCCTGGAGGCAGCAGATTGGATTCAGTTTCCTAATTCAACAGATATTCTGGGTCTCTTTATTGGTGAGTTCAATCCACTAAACTTTTGAGTGGTTATTGTTTGTTCCTAGCTCTGTGGTTCTATTTAATTCCTTGTGCAGTTGTGTTTGTTCCTTCTGGATTAGTTCCTAAGGTTGTTTTAATGTTTCTTGGAGAGGGAGCTTAGTAGATTCATATCCCCTAAGATTTTGTCTGAGAAGGTCCTTGTATTTCCATCATACAGGAAAGAGAGCCTTGCAGAAAATTCTTGGCTGGCAGTTTTTATCTTAGGGTATTTCAGATGGCATCCCATTCTCTTGTTGCCCTTAGTGTTTCTTTAGAGATCCAATATTAGTTTAATCAATACTCCTTTATAGGTTTTCTGTTTCTTCCAGCTCGTAAATTTCACTATATTTTGTCTTGGACTCTTGGGAGTTCTGCTGTTAATGTGTCTTGCTGTAGTTTTCCTTTCATCTAGGTAGCTATTCTTTTGCTACTCATATTTTTAGGAACATTTCCTTAAGCTTGGAAATCTCGCTTTCCTTCTTCCCTCTATCCTTTTAGGGTTCCTAGGATTCTTATATTTTACTTCCCTCATGGTGTCGGAAAATTCTCACAGAAATTCTTCATTTCTGTCTCCTTATATCTTTCTTCTTCAAGATCCCTAATTCATTCTTCCATTTATTTATTCTACAGCTTTCTCTTGAATATTTTGCTTCTTCCCACAGTTGTTTTCTGTTTAAAGTTTCAATTTAAATTTTTTGTATTTCCCATAGTAATAATTTTCTGAGTTTCCTTTGTGTTGTTCCATTCCTTAGCTCTCTTGAGTATGGCCATCTTGAACTCTGTATCTGATATTTAAAGATGTTCTTCCACGTCTTTGTGGTTGGTTCTGGGATTTTGTTTTCTCTCTCTGGTGTATTGGTCCCCATAGTATACTTGATTGGCCATTTGAATTTTCTTTCTCCCAGTTGTTTGCACTGGATTTACTCTGCTATAGTTATTGCTTTTATTGTGTGGAAGTTCTCTCCCACTGTTCTGCAAGTTTACTTAATGGTGGACAAAGGTACTAGAGTGTTGTAGTAGGGTGATGCTAGACCCTCCCCCAAAGCATTTGTATGCTAAGCCTTGTTTTAATGGTTGAGAGGGCTGAGGAGGTGCTAGGTCAAGAGGTTATTGCTTATTGCTGGAACCTCACCATACCCAGAAACTGTGGCTCAGGACCTACTTCAGGTGGCCAGGAGGGCAGAGATTTGCTAAAGTTCCCTGATGTAGGAGGCCCTATACATCCTAGATTGGGGTCTGAGTCTGCACACATGGCATTGATCACTGACTGGGATGTGCTTTCCAGGTGCAATTGAGGTCACATGGTAAAAAGGTAGACCATGCAAGGTCCAGACTGGGGGCTTTCATCTGCTCCCAAGTACCTGGTGGCTGGGTCTGGAGTCTGGCATGCTTACTAAGGGTGGGAGGCCCAGGTCTGCTAGGAGGCACTGTTGGCTAAGTGATAGTGGTATTCATTTCCTGCATGTGGCTGGGGACCCAAAGTGAAAAGTTGGGCCCTGCAAGTCCTAGAATGGGGTTTGTGTATGCTCCCAATGTGTTAGTGGCTGAGAGTTGGATGGGATCCACTTCCTGGGTGCAGCTGGGAACTATTGTGAAAACTAGGCCCTACAAGGCCCAGACGAGTTTGTGTCTGCTCCCGAAGGACCAGTGGCCAAACACTTAATATAGTATTATTTTAACTGAAGAAATTTTCCTATGAATAAACTTTCTGGATAAGCCCTTAATCTATGACTGATGTACTTGTGGAAAAATCGATGTGATATTTGCATTTCTTGTATTGTTTGTGTTCTACAACCAATAGAAGTGTCCATGTATTTTTTCAGTCTACAACAAAGTAATAATGACTACTTTAAACCTGCACTCAACCATACAAAGACAGTGAATTAAAAATAAGATATAAAGTTTTATTTTAGAGTTGAAACATAATCTTCATTTTTACACAAAGTATAAATTAACAAAACCCACAGGAATGTACATTTGGTTTTAAAAATCAAGTTAGTGTTATTTCATGATTACACATACAAGGATCATTATAATTTTGTATCCATTAAAATATTACCATCCTTGTCTTTAACTCTTATTCGACCAGATATATATTTTGTTTCTTGATGTCCATTTGTATATACAGTTTTAACAGTACCATCTGGATATTCCCGTCTCTTGAACTGTGTGGTATGTAGTTCTCTTTGGCCATTATTAAACTCTATTATTTTGTTGCCATCTCTGAAAATTTAAAATAGACTTTCTTTAAAAATATGAAACGTACTAAAGGAAAACTACCTGCAAATAGCCATTTGATTCTGGCAATTGTTTTCCTAGAAATACCCACTGATCTGTTTCTTTTGACAATACCTTTGCAAAGTCTCTACAGGTTTCTGCTGCAGGAGGATAGTTTGAATGACAAGAATACCATGTACCATGATCATTTTAATGAATTTGATTTCATCACAAAATACTGAGATTTATTTTTTAAGTATTCAAGGTACAAAATTAGGGATTATACTAAAATAGGGCTTTCAGTTTTTACCCTATTCTTTTCACAGTTAAAAGCCTGTTGAGTGTTTGTTCTTTATCAAGTTGAAAAGAGTTATGTTCTTAAAACTTGTTTAAAGTAATAGGACAAAAAAACTGAATACAGAAAATAGTTCATATTAAGCTAACTACTTGGTGTGTAAATTTCAAATCAAACCCTTAAATGTAGATATAATTGCTCTAATGAAGACAAATATAAAATCCCCAGTAAAATCTTAGCCAGCTGAATTCAACAAAGCATTAAATAAGATTTATATCAGGGACATACGGATGGTTCAACATCCAAAAAATCAATCAATGTAATACCATATCAACAAAAAGAGAAAAACCATATGGTCAAATCAGTAGATAGCAAGAAAGCATTTTGTAAATTCAACATCCATTTTTTACGAAAATCTTCAAAAAACTGAGGATATATGAAACAGCATAATAAAAGCCACACTTGACAAACCCAGACCTAATATCATTCATACTGTTGAACTGAAAGCTTTCCCACAAAGATGTGGTACAAAACCAGGATGACTACTCTTACAACTACTATCCAACATAGAACTGGAAGTCCTACTAGAATGATTAGGTAATGGAAGGATAGGAAAGAAATTCAAATCAGGAAATAAGTGAAGCTATCTTTATTTACAAATAATAAATAGAGAACCTTAAAGACTCACTGAAAAACTAATTTATCCAGTATAGCTAGTTCAGCAAATTGGCAAAATCAATACGAAATTTAATTGCTTTCCTATAGATAGTGAGCTAGAAGAGGAAGAGCTTTTAAAAAAGATAAAATTTACAATTACACCCACACACACAAACACCTAGGAGTAAACCTAACACAGTAGGTAAAGGATCTGTACTAAAGGAAACTACAGGACATTGCTAAAATAGAAAACACAGAAAAATGTAAAGATAGTTCCTGTTCATGGACTGGAAAAAGCAACACTGTCAAATGGCCATTCTACATAAAGATTCAGTGTAATCCTTATCAAAATTTAAATGGCATTCTTCAAAGAAATGGAACAAACACTGCTGAAATTAATATAGAACCACAAGAGACACCTGAATAGCTAAAGCAATCCAGTCAAAAGAGGGGAAGAACAGCAGTTTCATACTTCGACTTTAAACTTTTGGTATCTAATCAAAGGACACAAAAACACTAACCTGAAGATAAAAAATACACATAGTAGCACTATTCACAATAGCCAAGATATGGAAACAACCTAAATGCCCCAGGACAGATGAGTATATATACAATGGGATACTTCTCAGCAATTAAAGATAAATTCATGAGTTTCAGGGAACACAGATGAAACTGAAAGAGATAGCAAAAGCTAATTACAGAAAGGTGTCACTTATATGTAGTTATAAAGAAATCTCGGGTCAAAGACAAACTTTAAACCAATTTGACCACAGAACTGAGACATCCAGAGGGCAGTAGTGAAAACGGTAGAAGGAGAGCACAACACTACAGTGTAGGACTACCAGCAATTTGTTGAGTGCTGTATAGTGACTATTACCTGAGTGGGGAGATCCTGTACACCAAAATACTAACAATGATATAAACCAATGTTAACTGCAATTTTTTTTTAAACCAAAGTTAGGATTCAAGATTTGCTGTTATCACTTCTTAACAGTTTTTTTTTTTCTATCTTGACAATTTCTCAAATTTTCTATGAATATAATGGCTTATGCCTTGTCCAAGTATTAGACATAAAAGCTCTTCACTTGAGCACATGTCATCTGAGAACTCATTAGATATGCAAATCACTGGGGAGGAGTAGCAATCTACATTTGAACAATCCCTCCTGGAGATTTTAAGTTATGACTACCAAAATAGTCTTGAATAAATTCATACTGATGGGGGGGGGGGGGGGAAGAGACCTACCTGGGTGCCATTATTAATAGTTGATACAGCCACAGAACTAGCTACTCCTGTTGCTATAGACTTGTAAATTTCAAAGAGGACTGATACTGGTCTGGCCATTAACATAGGTGATTGACAGGACTTCCTCCTGAGCCTGTCTTGGGCAGGAAGGACTGGCAAGAAAGGTATACGGCGGCGGCTTGAGGACAAAGAAAGGGATATTCAGCCATTTGGGGAGGAAAGATGGAGGCCAGGCCAAAAGGTAACTTAGGTTTTAGTAAGCTGAATGTGCCTGCTGAAAGCTAAAGAGGTTGGAGATTTGAACTCCTAGTTGGAGTTTGTCTTGCTGACTTGGGTGTTTCTAAAGAGGATACGTGAAGCCAGGCTTGAGAAGAAAATGAACTTTGCTGGTTCCTGTACTATGGTTCCTTACTATGGAGTACTTTTCTACTACCTGGAGGAGGACAACAAGGAGAAGACAGCATTACGCTTTCGACTGTCTGTTTGGGAGAGCTAGAGTACACCAAGGAAAGATGTAAATGAACTCTGAAGGATTGGACAAGTGGTGAGGTTAACAGAACTAAAGAACTGAGGATTTTGGACAATCTTGGGGAAGGGTTTTGGACAATGTTGGAGTAATCAGAGTTTCTATGTTTATTTCTGTAGTTAAATAATTAGAAATTCACTTTGTTTAGTAACAAATTAACCTGCACGTTAAGAGTTTTGTTCTGGCTTGGAATTTTAATTAAATGATTCTGGGTGGCAAAGGACCCAAAGAAGGTTAATACTGCAAATAAGAGGGTTTTTTTTTACTCTGGTCTGTGAAAAAGAGAGCTGAGGAATGCTGGCAAGCAACAGGGAATCTTGCATAACAAAAGTAGGGGATCAGTTAAAATGTAAGGTATTACAGCTTTGATTCTGCTTCTTAGGGAGAAGCTAGTAAAAGGATTTTTGAGTTCTAAGTTATTACTTAAAAGTCTTTCTCCACACGATGACAATGGGATCCTTGAATGTAGATGACAGGTAATTAGCTGAGAGGTACTGAAGACAGATAAGTGGGTAAAAGAAGTTTCTCGTTTTTTTATAATAGAAAATTTCTAAATGTAAGTGAACACTTTCCAAAATCACTCAGAGGATAGCGTATCCATAAGACTGCTCAAATTTTATTTAGATGAGCACCAGATGGATCAGGAAAAACACTACCATGACCGTAAGAAATTCACTATCCTACTTGAATTTTTTTTGATCAATCTTACAAAATTCAGTTAAATGATTTTATGATATGTTAGTTGTATGACAGTCAATGGGGTACTGTCACAGTCTAGAAGGGGGAGGGGAGTAAAAACTAACATCAGCACACTGAAATTGATGATTAAAATGTTGAATATCAGATGCTAGACTATAAACCGAAGAGTTAAAGAAGTTCTCTAACTTCAAGAACAGTAACACAAAGGATAAAGAGATTGCTAATTTTAAAGAATTAGGTCAGGGAAACTTAGAAAAGTCAAGTACTTTGAAGGACTGTGAGAGTCAAAAACTCAGGTTAATTGACACTTGGCTGCCACTGTTTAGTTATTTTAAAAAACTGGCAGCTTTCCTTCGGTAAGTCTCAGTCACTTTGAAATTTGAAAAATCATTTCTAAAGTACTGTCAACTCCCTCTCCCAGAGTGCTGTAGAGACTCCTTTCTCTAAGTCTAACAGTATATTAGAATGTCTCTCAAACTAGTTCCAAAATTTTGAACTCTTCTCACCTGCTCTCAAAGTATCTTTCTTTGCTAATTTTTTTGCAAATAACTAAAATTTTACATGACATATATATTATACACACACATGTAAGATCTTAAAAATTAAATTGGTAATGAAAGTTGAACCAGGAAAACTAGAAAATCTAGAAACAAATGAACATGATTCAAACCTTTGTACTCTGACAACTGTGCCATCTGGGAAAATGCTTTCTTCTTGTCCATCAGCAAATAAATTTTTGATAGTCTGGTCAGGAAATGTGATTTCTTTCCTTCCATCTGGGAAATGTTTTTCTGTTTAAAAGATTACAAACGTGTCATTATTAAAGGAGAGAGGATTTAAAAGAGGGGAGAGCAAATCTTTACCTATTTGTCCACTTGAGAAGTGCAAGACTTCCAGCCCTTCTGGGTAGGTAGTGTGAGTGGTCTGTGCAGCTGCATAGTAGTAGATCTGCAAGGACAATGTCAGCTTGTCAGTGTGCCTTTCTCCAGCGACATTTACACAGCCAAAGAACAGTGTCATAGAAACCTACCACTCGCTCATCCGGCATGACTTGCTTCATATCACCATTAAAGAAAGTTACAGTGATGGTCCTCCCATCTGCACTCACTTCTTTCCGAGTTCCATTTGGGAACAATATAACATGACACCCATTCTTATAAACCTTTTCTATCTGCAAAAGAAGACAAAATTATCAATATGTAAGGAATCCTGAGATCACCTGACACCTCTCTTGTTTACTTTAAAATTTTTCTTAAGTGTCTCAGAGTAAAGATGTAACTCATTCAAATCAACACATCACCATTTTCATGTCAACTGTGCCCCTAAACACTTTAGTAGAATTTTTTAAATTTAAGTAAAATGCAGATGTTACTTCATCTGAAACATGTTAATAGGTATAACTCTAATGGAAGGATTCTTAACAAAGTCATTATCACCACTAACAAATACACAACCTTCCAAGCTGGTTTTTCTCAATTCACATAGGAAGGTTTTTTAATTACCTGAATCAGGATCAAAACAAGATGCACGTGTAACACTTAGTTGACATGTCTGGAACCCCTTTTTTCATACCAATACTTGTTGAAAGAACTGGTGAGGTAGAAATTCCTCTACCTGTAGAGGAATTCAGCACAAAATCTGTAGCCCCTATCTTCTCCCATCCAGTAACTGAAAAAACAACTATACATATTCCAAAGCAAAGCCAAATTCAATTTAGTCTGGGCACCATTAGTTATAAATCTCCCTAACTTTCTTTACCAACAAGATATTAAGATCCAACAGTCTTGTCAAACAAAACTGGTCAGAACCCATTCAGAGCCCGGTCCCCTAATCTAAGCACATCAGCAATCTTAAGACCCAAGGGTGTGTGATTCTTCTTTGAATTTGCCTGTACTCTCCTTGAGTATGTACTATCACCTACAACGAAGCTTCACTTCTAACTCACCCATTCTGACCCTGCAAGAGTTCTTCCTGTGCAGCAGTCAAGAACCTCCAGGGCTGCAGGATCCCCACATCCCATCACTGGGTCAGTGAACATGTCAAACTTCCCAAATTCTGGATTTGGCTGATTTGTTTTACCATTACCATCATTTAACATGTTCTCATACACTTTTCTAAAACAGCTAGTATTTACATGTAGTGGCCTGATTAAATCTGGGTTGGATTACTCTAAGAAGAAATCTTTCTAGGTGTTGCTATGAGCCTCATCAGAAAACATATTCGACAAACAACAAAAAGAAAGGCAAAGTGACCAGGGGAGATGTAGTGCGGGGGGGTATTTCCATGGGGATTAGCAGTTATATAATCATATATTGTAAAATATGTAAAAATTAAAAAAAAAAAAACACATTTGGAAGTACTGTCTGCACTTGACCTCCTGACTTCAGGGCTATTCGACATGTCAAATTTGTCATGAAGTTCCCATCAACCTTTCCTCTGTGGTTTCAGCACTGAATTGTTAACTAGATACTTTATTCCTTCAGGGGTTGAATAGTGGACATTTTCAAATTTTCTCATTTTCCATTTATTAGCAGAATTCTTCTAAAAAAGAAAGCCTTTCCTCATCAATAGTTTGTCACTCAACTGTGGAAAATTTATAAAGAAAAAATTTAACTACTTTCAACTGTTGTTTTGTCCTTTCTTCCTTCCTCAACACTAGCAGAGGACTTTAGGCCATAAATGCAATTGAAATGGATGAGATCACAGTATTTGGGTAAGCATGTTTTCTATAACCTGAAGGGAAATTCCCTTACCACCTGCATAGTTAACAAACACTATGCATGTCTCTTCCCTTTGTATCTCTTCTAGCTGGAGTACCCAGTCAGGCAGTCTTTCTGTTCATAATCTTTCCAACACAAGAATAAAATCATGCAGGGTGGAAAAAGAGAAATGCACCAGATAAGATAAGTTTAAGAACAGCTGCTGGAAAGGTAGAATCTAGAACTGAAAACTTTAAAAAATACCAAGGATTACAAAAGCTTTTTTAGCTATGTTTGGAAGAATAGCTTAAACAAAGGAACTGCAGCCCTTTTTTTGCTATCTCTGAACTAGAAATGGCAATTAAATGCATGTTATATATTGAGCATTTTTAGATGCATCCAAAGGTTCAGGGTGAAGTCATCTCCCAAAGCACTGAAATTCTTAGGCACTATCAACAGTCTTAACGAATGTGTATTTCAACTCTTTTTTTAGCCTGTATGTTGATTTTCCACTGTATTCATTTTATTGAAAAAATAACAACCTTTCCATCTGGGTAATTGATTTCTCCTTGAATTTCTTCTTCATTTTCCTCTTTTTTATCCGCCTCTTTATATTCATGAGTTGGGAAGTCCACTGGTTGAGGAGGTTCCCTGGGTGAGGCAGTCTGTAAGAGTAAGAAACTCTTATTTATATGCCCTAAAGGACACGTATTATTTCTAGCCACTGATATTTATGCTCACTTCCAAAAACCAGATTCCACTGTTACAGGATTCTATTGTTAATGTTCCCATAGTAAATTAAATAAAAAGCCTTCTTTATAAATGGGCCAGAAATGTAAGTTCATTACCTAATCAGATTTAAGTCTGAGTTAATCTATGTTTGAATATATAAAAACATATTTACTTGTCTCTTATCCAAACTGCTTAAATCATGACAAGGCACAGACCTGGATCTTCTAGATGGACTCCCTGTTAGAATAGAATTGTCAGAGTTAGTTTTAATGTTTAATTGAATATCTTAAATGTACTGAATATAATGGTCAAACATTTTCATAGCTCACATCCTTTTTTGCTATTTTTTATCCATTAATTAAGGAAGTCAATATTTTTCCTTACTAACTGATAGAAGTTCTTCATTGTGTAATCTCAAGTAGTTTTCAGGTTCTTAATTTATGGGAAGCCAAGAAAGAAGACACAGGTATTCTATTAACCTAACAGATGGACCCAAAGATACTTTGGAAACAATCACAGGTCTTTAGTTAAATTCTTGGAGGAGGGGTAAATAACAGATACATTCAAGAACACATATAGAATTCTGCTCAACAAAATAGCTAGGTGTTTAATTAAAATTTTGATCTAATGTGGTCTAAAACTTTTAGATGATGACCTGCACACCAATCATATACTTATCACTTAAAAGTATACACACAGCCACCACCACTACCATACAAAAAATGTAGATGAATTTTTAAAAATACAGCAAAGTACTAATCTTTTCTTTCTATATACTAGTGGGTTTTAAGCAAATGCCAAGATCTGATAAATATATTGAAGACTATAATAGATGCTGCATGAGAAAGGGAGAATAGAGAATAAAGGTAGTCTAGTCAGAAGGCTAGAGACATCTAAGAAGTCTCCTGTGGCATCTGGATGGAGACAGAAATGTTTCAGCTGCACAATGTGAAATCATTTGTCCCATCTTAACCAAGTATCTGCAGTTCAATCTATATATTATAATAATATTTACACCAGAAGAACTAGTTTAAGGAGAATAGGAATGAGGGTAAGGCTAAAAGAAAATAGGATTCAAGGAGTACACATGGGTTTTACCTTTAGTAAACAGGTGGATGACAGACAAGGTTCTGGGAATAAAAGGCAGACTGTTATAGGAAGAACAGCCTCCTCCACTTCGAAGGTACAAAGTATACACTATATGTTGAAAAGAGCTCAAGCTCTTTGTTCAAAACCTTATGACTATGCTCCAGAGAAAAGGTTACTACCCTCCCATTACACAGGTGAGGAACCCAAGGCCTATGGGCTAAATAAATTGCCAAGGTTCCATTTAATAAAAAAGTAGACACAGGATTCAAACCCATCAAGTCTAATTCCCTTAAGGTGTTCATGAACTAACATTCATTTGAAGCCTTTCAGTATCTAACCACTAACAGAACAAAGAGAGGTGAACAGAACATAGATTTTGATTCCAGAGGCATGATCACCACTATGAGTAGACACTTTCAAAAGTATGACAAATACTCTGACAAGGGGGAAGAAACAAATAACCCATAAGGAAAACCAATTAGGCTGATATAAGACTTCTCTGAAGGAACACTACAGGCAAAAAGAAAATGAATATATTCAAAAACTCCAACATAAAAATGCAAGCCAAGAATAATTTTTTTTCTGCAAAGCTCTTCTTTCTCTATATGGGAAAAATTAGGACCTCCTCAGAGAAACAAAATCTTCTGAGTTACACTACTAAACTCCTACTCCAAGAAAAATTACAAGAGGCCTTAAAATCTAAACAGAGGAGGGGCTGGGCGTGGTGGTGTGTGCCTTTAATCCCAGCCTACGATGGGAGGCCGAGACTAGGAATCACTTGAGTCCACAGGTTCGAGACCCGCCTCGCGCAACATAACAAGACTTAGTCTCAAAAAATAGCTGGGCATGGTGGAGCGTGCCCGTAATCCCAGCTACCTTGGAGGCTGAGGCTGAGGATCGCTTGAGTCTGTGGTACCCTGGGAAACAACAAGACCTAGTCTCACAAGAAAAAATCTAAACAGAGGAATGAACAGGAAGAACTGAACAAGGTGGTAATGAACAGAACCGAAAAGGATGAACAAAACAGCAATTCCAGACTCCCATGTAACAATAATTAACCTAAACCTAAGTGGACTAGTCACCAATAAAAAGACAGAGTAGCATGATAAATTAGAAAATAGCACCCAATCTTCTGCTCTCTCCAGGAAATACATCTAAGTCCCAAAGATAAACAGATTAAAAGTAAAAGGCTGGAAAATAATTCTATAAGCAAATGAGCCCCCCCCCCCCAAAGACAGGGGCAGTCATACTTAGATAAAATAGACTTCAAACTAAAAAGATGACAAGAGACACCAATGAACACTATATAATAATCAGGATGTCATAACATTCACCAAACAAAGGCTCACCAAAATACATTAGATAATTCTCAATCTGAAAGTGTGGAAGGAGACATCAACATCCTATTCTCATCAATGAACAGATTAAACAAGACAAAAAATAAACAAGGACACAAATAGCCCTAAACAAAGATCTAGACCACACAGGCCTAAGATGGTAGCCCCCCAAATAGGAGAGTGCACCCAAAAAATCTGAATACCCACTTTTCTCAATTGCACAAATATCGTTCTCCACGAAAGAGAACATACTGGACTGCTAGATAAACATCAAGAAATACATTAAGACTGAAAACACCATCTTCCCTGAATATAAGGCATCTACCAAAAAAAAAGAATTCTTCATTACATGATGAAGACCACTGTGTTAATGAGGGAATTAAAGAAGAAATTGAAAAATACATTAAGACAAATTCCAACAAGGACACAACTTTCCAGAATGTATGAGACAAAAGTAGTAAAAGAGGAAAAGTACATAGGAACACATGCCCACATTAAGAAACAAGAAAAAAAAATCAGAAAAAAAGAACCCTCAGAAACTAGAATAAGAAAAAAGAAACAGTATTGCCACAAATGTATTTTTTCCAATGTTGTTTTTTTTTCAGAGCTGACAGTAATCACTAGTATATTTTGGTACTCCTTTATTTGGTGAGCATACAGTGATGAGTGCTATGCTTCCCTAATGTATTGTTTTCCTAATCTTGTTACCCTTTTTAGCTGGAAATTTATTAATCTGATAAGTATGGCTTTCCCTGCCTTCCTTCTGGCCCCAATCCCTTGTAGTATTGTTTTCTAACACTGAGTCTATGTTTAGATTACAAAATAAACAAGTTCTTTGGAGCTCAGATGTATCTCCTGAAGACAGCAGAAAGTTGGGTTATTTCCAAATACAACCAGATAACCTCTGTCTTTTTCCATGATTTCAGTCTATTCACATTTAGATTGATTACTGATATATGAAAGTCTGTTGCTGTAGTCTTGCCCTTAATCTTGTAGTTCTCTTCCCTTGTTCAGTTCTCTGTGTATTTTCCTGTCTTTAGTTTAGATAAATGAGTTCTGAACTTTCAGTATTTTTTGGAGAGTGCTGTCAAACTCCTTCAGATTGTTTGTCTGTAAAGGCCTTTATTTTTCCTTCATCTCTAAAGAAGTGTTTTTCAGAATAAAATATTCTTGAGTAGCAGTTTTGTCTAAGTATTTTCATCACTTAATTACATTCTCTCTTTAACCGTAGGATTATTTCTTCAAAGACTGGTGTTAGCCTATTTGAGTTCCTTTTTTATCTTCCCACTTTCAACATTCTGTCTTCAATAATTTTTTTTTTTTTTTTGGTCTTGCTATGTTGCTCAGGGAACTGCAGACTCATGTTGCCCGGGGTATCACAGATTCAAGTGATCCCCAGCCTCAGCCTCCCAGGTAACTGGGATTACAGGTGTGTGGCACTATACTCAGCTATTTTTTGGGACTAGGTCTCACTATGTTGCCCCAATGGGCCTCGAACCCGTGGACTCAAGCGATTCCCAGTCCTGGCCTCCCTCCATAAAGTTTCACTGTGAGTCAGAGTATATGACAGAACTAAGTATATGTCTCATTTTGTTTAGGTACCCCAGTGTTTTTTTAAGATAATGGATTTTATATTTAGTTCCATCTGTAGGTTCAGGAAGTTTTCCTTTATTATTTATTTAAAGAAGTTATCTCTCTTCCCCTCTGGAATAATACCCATTATATTATCTTTCCTCCTGGAGTCAGATAATTCTCGAAGTGTTTCTTCTTTTTTTTTTTTTTCTAACTTAATCTCTCTTCTTTCTGGATTCTGTGTAATTTGCAAATTCAAGTCGCTGATTCCATCTTTCATTTGGTCTATTCTACACTTCTATAGCTTTCCTTCTTTTCTATCGATCATTTTACATCTCCTAGATTATTATTTAAAGCTTTGGTATCTGTTGATTTTGCTTCTTAGATCATTCACTTGTTTTTCTGAATTTTCTTGTATATCTTTGAACTACTTTTCTGTGACTTCTCTGTATTCATCCATGTTTTTGGATTTATCATAGCTATTTTGGTTTCCATAGCTGATAAGCAAATATATATGAAATCTGTATAGATATTACAATCAATAAACAAGAGTATATATCTAATAAGAAAATTTTAAATATTTAAAGAAAAGAGTAAATTAGGAATAAATAGAATATGAAATTATACTACATCAATACAATGTAGCAGAAAGAATGAAAAACAAGCATGGAAATGTTATCAGAGTGGAAATTAACTAGAGGAGGTGGGATACACAGGGGCTTCAATTATATTTACAACATTTTATTTCTTAAATTGGATACAAGTCCTTTTTCCCATCCTGAAATATTTTAATAATAGACCATGCATCTTCTTACCTTGTTTTGGCAAATAATTTTTCAGGTGCTTTTCTACCTTGGCTCCTGAAGAAATTTGACTCTTCTGAAATCGAACTGATGAATTCTATAGAATAATTTAAAAAATAAAATTGTGTTAGTCTACATATTACTGTAATGAATGAAGCTAACAGAACTCAGTATGTAATTATAGTATTTGTTGCACACGGACATATTTACATATCCAAAGAAAGAACTATTATCTGCGAATAAACTGCACACATTCATCCCTTTGTAAAAACATTCATTCTTCACATGAGGGCGTAACAGAAAATAGTCTTCTGTGGCTGACATCAGATCAGTCAGAAGAGAAACAAGAACTCCTGATCAACCAGCAATGACCTTTATCTTAACTACTTCTACAAGCATTTGCTTCAAAAGTCTTCCTCAACCATTGAGTCCAAGCTCCCCACTGTTCACCAATGTCTCATTTAAGAATAAAAATTTACTCATTCTCACTATCAAAGCTAAAACCCCTGGGCTTAAATGGAGGGAAGATGTCCTGTTTGCTCCCCATCACTGCCCCAATCAAGTCCTTATGTCTTCTCCCTTACCAGCATACAGTGTTTCACATCTGTGTATTCATCCATCATCTACCCTACTCAAAAGGAAATAATATTCCAAATACCTTAGCTTATTTCTTGACCATACTACTTATTTACTATTCTCACACCAATTTGTATTCTAAGCTACCTCAGCCATGTACTTCAATGGGCAAATTTTAGAACTTGTCAGTGATAAACTTGTCTAGAAATGGACAAATGATATCTAAATTAGTATACTGCAAAAATCTTAATTTCAAAGCATTCAAACCCACAATGCACTTTGATTTCTTCAAAATGCCAATGTAACTTAATAAAATGCTAAAGTATTTAGGACTGAAATGACTTCAGCAACTACCATCAAGTAGTTCAGCAAAATATACCTATATAAAGCTGGCAAAATATTAACAGTGATTGAATCTAGGTGGGTATTCAGTTGTTTATCATATCATTCAAATTTTTCATTTCCTTAGGAAGAGTCAAGGAAGCTTTCACAATTAAATGTTTGAAGAGGAGGAGGAAAGTCCACTTTCTGAATACCAGACCCAGTCCTTCCAGATAGTTCTTCTAAACTCTAACAATACCTATTACCTTCAGTTTACTAATTCATATATTTTCTATGTCCCTCAAAAACTTGTTACTGTATGCTCTTTTCCCGCACATTAAACTCACAATACATTAGGTACACCTTCTGTGTGCTTCTCTCACTTTATGGCATTCACCTGGAGTGATCACACCCCTCCTAAAATATAACTCTGCCACTCTACAACGAAATTCTGAACAGGAAAAACTACTAACAAATCTTACTTAAAATACACAGTTTCTAACCCATATGAGGCCCCACGTAGTCCAAGAATCAGACTGCACTGCTCTAGTCCCTTTGAGTTCCACTTTCTTAGACAACAGTTTCATACTTTCTCCCAGCTCCTAAAACTCTTACAAGTCCTTCTCCATCCTCATTCACACTAATACTTATTCATCCCTGAGTTTAAGTTAAATTATTAGGAAGAAACTTCTTATTAGCTCCCCTCTCACACCTCTAGACTTGGGTCCACACCTCAGTCCTCCATGACTCACACAAACTGTCCTTGCTTCTGGTCCAGATCAGCCCTTCTGTTCATTCCCTAGGTTAGAAACTGTGTATCTTAAGTGAGAATTGTTAATAGTCTTTTCCTGTTCACCATCTAGGAACAGTATTTCAACAATTCTACTGTACTTTCCTGTGTCAACAGGAAAATTGTAAATCCTTTTACAGAATCAATCCAACCAAAACGGAAACACTTGTTTTAAAAACAAAACACTTTGCCTATAGCCACCCCCACTATCCTTGGATTTATTGCGAAACTCTTTCACAAAGCTGTTACCCTCGGAACTTCCCCCTCATTTTCTCATGTCCCATCAGTCTTTGTTCAGCCCTCATCTTATTTCATGACATCCTTTGGTATGGCTGACCACCTGATAGGCTGACCACTCCATGACGTACCTCCTTTACGTGGCTCTTAGAACACCAAATTGGCCTCCATTACTTCTTGAATGATCTAGACATTCATCCTCCTGTCTTCTCACAATCTGGTTCAGTACTTAGATCTCCTTACCACCTGTACCTTCATCTCAGTGAGTTCCCCGAAATTTCTAGCTCCCATCAGACCATTTCCCAATACAAGTTTAAGTGTCCAATTAGCATCTCTAGTCTAAGAGGCATTTCAAATTTATCTTGTCAAAATCTGAATTTTAAAATCTATATCCCAGAGAAAATAAGTGCTCCCTTCCACTGGCCCCTCATAACAAATGGAAACTCAATTAAGCAAAAAAGTTGAACTAAATTTGAAAGCCTTTCCAGATTCCTTTTTTATTGTCATTAATATTAAGTCCATTTTCAACCTTCTACCATTCTTCCACAGTCTAAGTCACTATTATCTCTAGTCTGAACTACTCTAAGAGTCACTCCCCTAACTGGTACTTCTGACTGTGCCCACACTCCCCACTTGAATTCATTCTTAAGTTTACAGCAAACAGAATGTACTAAAAAAAAAAAAAAAAAAAAAAAAAAAAAAAAAAAAAAAAAAAAAAAAAAAAAAAAAAAAGCCCTCAATCATAAAACTTCCATGAGTTTCATTCAGAAAGGTCAAGTGCTTGCGGTCCATGGGCAAAATTAGCGAGACCTAGTCTCAAAAAACAAACAAACAAAAAAAAAACAAAACCAAAAGGTCAAGTGCTTATAGGAATCTACGATGGTCTAGTGAAATCTGTACCTACCATCTTCCATCACATCTCTGATCTCCTCCCTTCTACTCTCCCCACACATGCAGAGACATCAGCCTAAGGCTATGTTCATCCATAGGCACCCGGGGTGAATGGTGTCTGTCTTTACCCAAGTCTCATGCTGGTTCACTGACACCCCAATTTGGGTAATTATTCGATTGTCACTTTGTCAGTAAGACCTTCCCTGCTCATCCTATCTAAAAACTGTGATATCCATCATCACAACTATCATACCCCCTTCTTTTTCTCTTTAGTTCATGTCATATGTCATATACCATATACTTTATTTATCTTAAATAGCCTTTATCCTGTCAACTAGAATTTAAGTCCCCAAAGGGCATCCCTTTAAACCTCAGTGTCTAAACCAACACCTGGAATATCACAATCATGGATGTAGGATAAATGAAAGATGAATTCTTGATTCAAAAGGGTCATCTAACTAACTTTAAAAGATTTATAAAAATGAATTTGAAAACTACCTGCATAACATGTTCAAAAATTTTACTGTGATAAAATACACCTAACATAAATTTTTCATTCTTACATCTTTGATGACTCAATTCCAATGACAAGGGAAACAAAACCAAAAATAAAATGAGACTATATCAAACTAAAAGGTCCTGCACAGCAAGAGACATCAAAATGAAAAGGCAACCTACTGAATGGGAGAAAATATTTGCATTTCATACATCTGACAAGGGGTTAATACCCAAAATGCATAAAGAACTCATACAACTCAGTAACAACAATAAACTGATTTAAAAATAGGAAGAAGACATTCATTCTGATGGTCAATAGGCAAATGAAAAAATTGTATTCTCTTATTAGGGAAATGCCAATCAAAATCACAATGAAACACCTGTGAGGATGGCTATAAACCAAAAGGCAAGAAATAACAAGTGTTAGAAATGCTGCTGAGAGTGTAGAGAAAAAGGAACTTTTATACACTGTTGACGGAAAGAGACTTGTCCAGCCACTATGAAAAACACAGGTTGGAGGTTTCTTAAGAACTAGAAGTGTATCTACCATACAAATCCAGCAATTCTACTCCTAGATATGGACCCAAGGAATGCAAAAATACTAATCCGAATATATACATTTCTATGTTTACTGCAGCACACTGTTTACAATAGCAAAATTATGGAAACAAGTGCTCAATAAAAGAGGGGTGAGTAAATTGGTAAGAGGGTCCTATTATTTAGTAAAAGATAATACTGGATACTTAATGGTGCACTTTACAAAGTTTATACCTATTTTGCTTTACATTCCTGAAATGATAAAAAAAAACATTTTTTAATGTGCATGCAGTTTATTGGACCTCTGTTTCACTGTCATTTTCCCCCCAAAAATGTTATAATTTCCATACTAGGAAAAAAATACACCTCTCTTTTTTCTAATTTTTTTAAAATTTTGTTAATTGCACAAATATGTGTTTGTGTGTGTATATATTATATATACATATATTTTTTTTTACATCACCACCTTGTCACTGTGAACTATCATCTTACTATCTTGTGCCCATCCCTCCCCTAACTTTACCTCCTCCCCCTCTCTTGCTCTATGCTTCAGTTCTGCTGACAGTTTTAAATTTTCCTTATCCTTTTGCTTGTGAAACTATATAATTTTATGATGCAACATGATTTTAATAAAACATTAATTTAAAAAAATTTAACATTTTAACCTTTTCCACATGTATATAGTCCAGGGCTAACAAGTACATACAACTACACATGATCACCATCCATTTCATGACTTTTTTTGATAATGCAAAACAGAAACCATTAGCCAGCAATAATTCCTCATTATTCCCTCCCTGGAACCCAGTGAACCACCCTTGGACTTTCTATCTCTACAAATATGACTGCTCAAATATTTAACAATTTCTCCTGATTTGACAAAACTAGCTGATCTGCAAACCTACCATGGACCCATCTTTTTTCATGGCAGTCACACACAGACCCAACTTGGTGTTACTTTCAGTAGCTTCTGCTTTCTTCCAAGCATCTAGTCGGAATCTTTCCATCACTTTAATTTCTTCTCGAAGGTCTGTGTTCTCTTTGACCAACATTTCTATCTGACTTCTAAGACGGCCATGTGTACTTGACCATTTTGCTTCCTTTCTTTTCAAATCTTCCTGTAAATCTGTTACCTGCTGTCTCAAAGTCTCTCAAAAAAAAAAAAAATTAAAAAGTATTAAAATGAAAGCAGTGCAATAGAAGAAACAGACCAGTAAAACAAAAGAGCTAGCTAAATGTTGAGGAATGATTTACCATGATGATAATTGTGCTGGTGAATATGTATATGTTAAGAAAGAATAAGATCTACATTCAGCATCTTTCAAGTATATAATTTCATATTCCATTAGCAAGGAAAACAAAAGGAAAAACAAACAAATGTAACTAGACTCAACTAAAATGCTTCTACACAACAACAAAAAAAAAACTATCACAGGAAGGAAAAGACAACCTTGTAAGTGGGACTTGAAAATACACGCACATCATACAGCCAACAAGACAAGCTAAAATCTACAAAGTATTCATACAACCAAACAAAAAGAAAACAAACAACTCAATCAAAAAATGAGCAGGAGCACTAAATAGTTACTTCTCCAAAGAAGACAGATTGCCAACAGGAACTTAAAAATATTCATCATCAATACCATCATGGAAATAAAAATCAAATCACCTGACTTCTTTCCCAAAAAGACCAGAAACAACAAATGTTGGCCAAAATATGGAAAAAAGGGAACTTCTTTTGATAGAAATGTAGACTGGAACCAGCCCTTAAGGAAAACAATACGGAGGTTCTTCAAATATTGAAAGTAGATCTGCCATATGAGCCATCAATTACACTCTTTGGTATTTACCCAAAGAATGTAAAAACACTAATTCTAAGGTTATGTACTTGCTTATGCTCACTGCTGTACTACTTATAGTAGCCAAGTTATGAAAAAAACTTAAGTAGCCAACAATAGATGACTGGGAAAGAAGATATGGTATACAATGGAATACTACTCAGCAATAAAAGGAGAACTCATATGCGAAAAATGAATGGAAATAAGTGAAAAATCTCATGCGAAAAATGAATGGAAATAAGTGACATAAGTCAGTAGAAAAAGGTAAGCACTACTCATATGCAGAATACAAAGCAAAAAAAAAGCAAAGGAACAGGTAAAATAAACTTTAGAAATGACTGCAGAATTGAGGCTACTTGAAGTGGGAGATGGCTGTGTCTAGAGTAAAGGCGGTTTGGGAGGCACGGGGGTGTTTCGATGGCTAGAGACTGTGGGTATTTTTGGTAGTAGGTGTGGTAACATACATCTGAAGTGGTGTGAACATATACCCCTAAAACACTCCCCAAAACCAGTTACCTCAATTAAAAAAAATGACCCAAAAATATCAGAATACAAAAGATGTTCCTGGTCAGAGTATCATTTGCTGAATCAATAAATGACTAATAAGAGTAATGTCAAATTTCTCAACGCATCAAACTCCAAGTCTTATAAGACTGTCATCGTTACTAATATGAGTATAGTGCAAAATATTGGCATACCTGTATTTCTTCACGTTCCTTTTTGTCAGGAAAGGCTCTGATAACTGTAGTATACTTTTCAAAGACTTTGCGTTCCTTTTGCAGCTTCCTCATTTCCTCCTTTTTAAACTCTTCAAATCGAGCCAATTCTTTTGCTTTCTGTTGTTCAAAATCTGCAATTTCTTTCCTAAAATGATCAAATTATGTTATCTTCTAAGAAAATCATTTCAATAGTTTTGTGGTATTGACCTGTTAATTTACACATGTGACACTAGAACACTAGTGACAGCCTAAAATTGAGGAATTGCTATTATCAATGAATATATTCAATTCATAGGACTGAAATAACAATCAATTAACACAACAATATCCAAGAAGTACTCATTGACTTTACACTATAAAATAAATCACTAAGTACTAGAGAAACAACAGTGGAAAAAATTCTTACTCCCATGAAGCTTACTAAGTTCTAATGGGACAACAATAATCAAGATAAATAAGTAAAATATATGGGCTAGAGAAAAAAAATAAAGGAACCAGGATAGAAAACTGACATTTGCATCTTGCAGAAATCATCTTGCAAAGGTATTACTTAAAACCTGAAGGAAGTGGAAAAATAAGTCATGAGGACTTATGACCAAAATAATCCTCGCAGAGGAATAACAAATGCAAAAACGCAGAGGTAGAATAAGCCTGGTATGTTCAAAGAATAGTTAGGAGGCCACTGTGGCTAAAACAGAGTGACCAAGAGACAGAATGGCAGGTGATGCTTAAAAATAAACAACAAAAACATAGATAAATTAGTATAATATAGTCCCTGTGAGGACTTTGGTATTAGTTTAGACATTGATCAGAAAAACTATGATACCAAGTTCACTCTAGATGCTGTATTAAAAGCATAGTGTGACATGAAGAATATGATGAAAAAGGAGGTACCCAGCTCACATAACCACATACAGCCAACCAGCCACAAGCAAAGGTGCTCCCATAAAAGAAGTTTTTGAAGTCACATACAAGGTTGTGAAAAACAGATAAAGTTTAGGATAAAAGATTGTCACATTGAGGAGACAAGTTCACAACCTAGTAGGAGGTTTACCAAACAGGGACGTGGGTGCATAATGAAATAGCCCAATCCTCTTCAGGTCGTGGTCCCAACCTCATCCACCAAAGGATACTGACTCTTATAATTACAAGTCCAACAAGCCCACAGGCCTAAATTTTGATTACAGATCAAAAAAGGGCCTGTGATCTGATTCCTGCTCTGTTCTATCATAGTACTAGATACTATGGCCACCCAATGGCCTAGCATGAGGACACTCAGGAACATGGCAAGAGCCATGTCCATTTACAACCATGATAATAGGTGTACTGTCAGCATGACTCTAGTCATAGACCCAGAAGCATCCCCATGAACTAGTACCAGTCCTGCTTGACATGGTTCCAGACATCAAATATATAAAATCAAGAGAAATATCTCAGAAAAAAAGGACCATAAGGAACTATTAAGAATAATCATATCCCTCCCCCAAAATGGGATAATTCCCAGAAACATACAACCTATGACAGGATCTACCCAAAGAAGACAAAAACAGTAACTAGAAGGTAAATCTGTGCTCCTTTGTTCACTGCAGCACTATTTACAATAGCCAAACTATGGAAGCAACCTGGATGCACCAAACAGATGGACCAAGAAGATGTGATATATACATACACAATGGAATACAACTCAACAATTAAACACACATGCACACACACACACACACACACACACACACACACAAACCCATGCCATTTGTAGTGCTGAAAGGGATTATATTAAGTCAAGTAAGTTCAGAAGGAGAAAGACAACTACCAGACGGTGTCAGTTATAGATGGGTTTTAGAGATACCAAAGAAAAGTTCAGATAAAGGCAAACTGAAAAATTAATCCTGCAGAATTGAGGATTCCCAGGGAAGAGGAAGGGTAAGAACAAAGTAAAGAGGGTATACAGTGCTCAATTCAGCAGCACACATTTAAAATTGGAATGATACAGAGAAGATTAGCATGGCCCGCCCCTGAGCAAGGATGACACGCAAATTCATGAAGCATTCCATACTTTTTAAAACATGCAAATAAATGGACCAAGACAACTCCCTCACACCATGTACAAAAATCAACTCAAAATGGATAAAAGACTTAGATGTCAGACCCAAAACCGTAACATACATAGAGGAAAACTTGGGCAAAACCCTCCATGAATTACAATTCAGAAATCCCTTTCTGGAAACATCTATAGATGGCAAAAAAATGAAGGAAAACATAAACAGATGGGACTTCATCAAACTAAAAAGCTTCTGTACAGCAAAAGAGACAACAGAAAAAACAAAAAGAAGCCCAACCGAATAGGAAAAAAATTTTGCCCTCCACAAGAGTGATAAGGGTTTAGTAACGAAATCCACAAGGAACTCACACAGCTAAACAAAAGCAAAACAAGAAGCCCAATCAAAAAATGGGAAGAAGAACTAAAAAGACAGTTCTCCAAAGAGAAAATACAAATGGTCAACAGGAACATGAAAATTAGTTCAACATCACTGGCAATAAGGGAAATGCAAATCAAAACCACAATGAGATACCACCTTACACCAGTAAGAATGGCCCACATCCAAAGAAGGGGGCAACAAATGCTGGCGAGGATGTGGAGAGAAAGGAACACTCTGACACTCCTGGTGAGAATGTAAACTGGTCCAATCACTATGGAAAGTTGTGTAGAGGACCCTCAAACTAATGAAAATGGAATTACCATTTGACCCAGCAATTGCTCTCTTGGGAAGCTACCCAAAAGAGACCTCAATTTGGGTACAAAGGGACACCTGTGCTCGGATGTTTACTGCAGCACTATTTATAATTGCAAGGACTTTGAAGCAACCTAAATGCCCCAAAACAGAGAACAGGATGAAAAAATTATGGTATACATACACTATGAAATATTACTCATCAATTAAAAATGACAAATTTGATGATTTTATGATAACAGGGATGTACTTAGAAGAAATCATATTAGCAGAAACAAGTAAAAAAGAGACAGAAACCAAATGGTTCATATAGGGAAAAAACAAACAAAAGCCATGAGGAAAAGTCAAAACAAACTGAAGCACACAACTTCAGGCAGGGGGGGAAATGGGGGAATGGTGGGGGGGGTAAATCCCTGGGATTACAATGATGTGAAATGTATATACAAAATCTTTTTAAAAAAGAAAGAAAATAGCAGAAAATGGTTGTAGCAAACCAATAATTAAATGAAGCAGAAAGAAAATTGAAAAAAAAGAAAAAAGAGGGTATACAGTGAACTATGGTTTGAACCACTAATACTCTGGTAGGGGATATGCTATGGTAATTAACATGTGAAGAGGGGTCCCACTGAAACTAAAATAAAAATAGAAGACCTGAATATACCAGTAACAAATAAGGAAACTGAATCATTAATCAAAAATTCCCCAAAAATAAAAGTCCAAGAGACCAGATGGCTTTATAGGTAAATCCTACTCAACATAGAAGGAATTAATACCTATCCTTAAAAGAAAAAAAAAAAGAAAAAGAAAAAGAAATGCTTCTAAATTCATTTTGAGGCTAGTATCATTCAGATACAAAAGCCAGACAAAGACAACTGAGAAAATTATAGACCAATATGTCTGATGGGCATACATGTAAAAAATCCTCAACCAACTACTAGCCAACCAAATTGAACAGCACATTAAAGAAATCATGCACTATGAACAAACGAGATCTATTCTTGGGATGCAGGGCTAGATCAAAAAATAAACTGCGGTAAGCCCTGTGGAAAATAGAGCAGTTGTTAAAAAAATTAAATGCAGGATTACCATATGATCCCTGCAATTCCATTCCTGGGCAAAGACCAAAATAAAAAGCAGAAACTTGAATACCCAGGGTTAAAGTAACATTATATACAATAAGTAAAAGACAGAATAAACCCAACTGTTCAGTGGCAAGCCAAGAAATGCCAAGGATTGCAACAACCACCAGAAGTTAAGAAGGAAAGGACGGCCTGTTGATATCTTGACTTCACATGGCAACTCAATGGAACTTGTGTAAAGCTGCCTGTTTGTATATACTTTGCTATGGCAGTCCTAGCAGGCCAAGACTGCACCTGAATTCATAGCTCCAGAGAGTTTTATAAAATATCAGTTTATGTTCTCTTTTTAATAGTTCTGACCACAAAAGTCATTTTAATAATTTAAAAATTCTTAATGATAGAGATTTCGCCTCCTTTTCATCTATTAATAAAAACTGCTTCACAACCTAAATGCCCCAAAACAGAGGACTGGATGAAGAAAATGTGGTATATATACACTACAGAATATTACTCATCAATTAAAAATGACAAATTTGATGATTTTATGATAACAGGAATGTACTTAGAAGAAATCATATTAGCAGAAACCAGTCAAAAAGAAAAAGACAGAAACCAAATGGTTTCACTAATATATGTAATATATGGGATATAGGGAAAAAATATAAGCCATGAGGAAAAGTCAAAACAAGCTAACCACCAAGCTGAAGCACACAACTTTGGGCAGGGGGAAGGGGGGGGGAAATGGCGGGGAGGGTT